>JADLZN010005447.1:0-50000 GCA_018155175.1 Sinocyclocheilus anophthalmus
CAGGTAACGATGCCCCAATAGGCTATGTGCACCTTAATATAAGGATTGTCGTTTGCCTATAAAAAGAACTCTAGCTGGGTATGACGCACATTACTTATATCAACATATTTGTAGGTTATTGCAGGGCAAGGCTGATGAGTGCTATATTGGCTATCTGTTTGAACCCGCTAGACGTCTATGTCCCTGTTAGTCATGTCCTCAGAACACTATTCCACTATATTTCATATGACATATTGTGTCTTTTCTTTTATTCTGTAAATATTTTACATTCATTGGAGACCATGGCGACAAATTACGATGTAAGTGAAAACCTGATTGGAAAATAAACTGGTCTTTTATCATCAGCTAACAGTCATATCACACCATCAAAAAAAAAAAAAACCCTTTGAAATATAGCTGTCAGTATTGTTCTGGTTTGAATATGTTTGCATTATCTGTTTGTATATGCTATGAATTATGTTTATATGTTGAATCATAAGATTATATAGACAAATAGCATCACTAATGAGAAACATTAAAGGCTGAATAAATATTTTTTTATTTATATATAGTCATATATACCCTACATTGTGATGTTTGCAGCAAAGGATGCGATAACCTAAACTTCTCCATAATTGACCAACATTTAAAAGCATTGATGGATATGTTCAAAACACCGTTCAAAATGCAATAAAGATTAACTAAACAATTAAAATTAACTAACATTAAAAATAACAATTATTTCCTATTTTATTATGATCGTTAGTGTTCAACTTCTTGCCTTACTTCATAAAATGAACATTGACAATAATAAGATATTTTTATTGAGCAACCAAACCACATATTAGAATGATTTCTGAAGCATCATATGGCACTAGTGGCTGCTGAAAATTCAGCATTGCCATCACAGAAATAATTTGCATTTAAAATATATTAAGAATACAAAACAGTCATTTTAAATTGTAAAAATATTTCACAATACTGTATTTTTTAATCAAATAAATACAGCCTTCTTTTCAAAAACATTTAATAACAAAGCAATATATGATGCTCAGGGGAAAAACAATGGATATTTTCGGTGGGAAAATAACAGATAAAAATACGAGCATGACAGAAAATGTACAACCCAGCCCATCAAAGTGACGAATGATTATTATCTGCAGCACAACCTCTGGGTTACACTATATACAATATCCATAGCACTGATTTGTCTATTCAATTCAACTCAAAAGGTAAACGTTTCTAGACAGAGTCGCTGCTCTGAGACACAGATCTAATAACGTGTAAAATCTCAGATAGGCCGTGTCTTGACACCATGTGACGAGAGACAGAGAGCTAGAGCTCTTATACGCCTCCTGCCTTTCTCAGAAGCACTGAAAAACATCCTCTCCATAGATACAGAAGCACACAGAGCAATATAAAGGCTCACAGAAGAAACATTGAACCACTACTGTACACACTCAGATGCCTCCTTCACATCCCCCTCAAACATACACACACAATCCCACATTAAGGTTATGTGCTCCCACAGTTTGTCCAACTGCACCCTCCCTCTCTCATATGTCATCCTTGCGTGAAGGTTCACAAGCTCTTCCTGCACAGTATTCCTCTGCACGTGCTACTTTTCACCCCTGAGATACTGCTAAACCAACATGAATCATGGTTCTTTCCCTATGCTGCCTGCTTAAAGACCAGATGTCCCCTGGACCACTAAACCAGTCTTAAGTCGCTTGGGGTATATTTGTAGCCATAGCCTAAAAAACCATTGTATGGGTCAAAATTATAGATTTTTTCTTTTATGCCAAAAAACATTAAGATATTAAGTAAAGATCATGCTCCATAAACATATTTTGTAAATTTCCTACTGTAAAATATTAAAACTTAATTTTTGATTAGTAACATGCATTGCTAAGAACTGTTTCAGTGGGCACAGGCGATTTTCTCAGTATTTAGATTTTTTTGCATCCTTCAGATTCCAGAATTTCAAATAGTTGTATCTCTGGCCATATTGTCCTATCCTTTGGATATTGTCCTATCCTAACAAACCATAATGGAAACTTAGATATTCAGCTTCCAGATGCCGTATGAATCTCAATATCGAAAATTGACCCTTATGACTGGTTTTGTTGGTCCAGGGTCACATATAGTGAGTATAGAGTGAATATGAATGGGAATAGAAGGAAGATGCTATCACACACAAAAAAGAAAAAGGTTCTTCCCATCCTCACCACAGGCTTCAGCATACATTTTTTTGCTCATGTGTATAGTCATTTGGCTTTTGCTTGAGCTGAAAAGTCAGTGCAGTGAATGATGGATAATACTTCCAGCAGCTGAAGCCTACTCCCATCAAGCTCTGAGGCCCCTGGTCCTAACCTACAAATATAATTGGAACATCTCTACAGGGTTAAGTGAGTGTAAAGAGCTTATCTCCATAATGCTTCATTTTTACCACGTTTCTTACAACAATTATGACAATCAGCAAGACATGGAATAACACAGATTTAATTAAATCTTAATTAAATGTAACATGTACTGTCAATAAGATATTTAAAAACGAAGAGAGGTAAATCAGCTCAATGGCTACGTTTACATGCAACTAAATAATCAATCCGTTAGTAATCGGATTGATGGCTTAATTGGACTGAAAAGCCTTCATGTAAACACCTCAATCGATCCGATTCAACTCGATCCGAACTGAATCCGATCAGATTGGAAGGGGTGGTGCAGACCTTTTCTAATCCGATCCAGAAGACTTGTAAACACTTGATCGGATTGAAAACTGAAACTGGAAAGTACTGTGCATGTGCAATGAAGTAGAAATGGCGTAATGACGCATGAAACGAGCCGTTGTTTTTGTAAAATGAAGTGTCATAAATGACTGTCATGTTATTCTAAAGTTCTCCTTACACTCATCATCTGTGAAGTGGAGCAGAACAACGTCCCATCAGTCCTCACTTTATACTCTCATCCTCCCAGCCTGGATCGGCAAGTTTACTGCTTGATAAATAACAGCAGCACGTCACAAAGCTTCACATGCTAGTCGTCTCCTAATTAGGACCCAAAATATATAAATATAAAGTCTGCTATTTAAAACAAAGAAAAGAAGCAATGGCAGGAGAATAGTATGTGCAAACAGCGGGGAAACTCTGTATATCCATGCAGTGTGCGAATGTCAAAATATCAAAACCGATACTGAAGCTTGTAACATATAAATGCACACATCAACCCGATCACTTTATTTAGCATTCCTGTAAACACTACATTCGGTTTCATCAATCAGAATTATTTAACTCCGATTAAAACAAAAATTGTCCATGTAAACATAGCCACTGTCTCTCATACAATTGTGTAGACATACGCTGCACTCTTTCTTTCTCTCTGTCCTTTTCTTTGTTAGATGACATTCAGAAAAAGCTCGCTCCTGATTAGAGTGGAAACAGGTGAGTGACTGTTCCCACAGGTTGACAGAATTGTCTTGAGTGGCAGGGAGACACCGCAGAGTCATTTACTCTGCTTGCGAGATGTGGGTCGGATGAGTGCTCACAGATAAATGAGATGAGATCTATGTGGAGGAATAGATGGATCAGGGTCAAAGGAAAGGTGATGGGTAGATTGTCAAATCTACTCAAAGGAGGCAGGGGGTTTGTGAGAAACAGGTAGACAAGTAGTGGGTACAATTCACTCTTTGTAAACTTACAATTCATGATAAAACAAATACATTACGTCATCATTTGCTCACCCTAATACAAATATATTTTGTTCTATTCTCAAAGTTTTCTTGCATACTGCATATACTGGAACCACCAGAAAGTTTGGGTAACCAACACTCTCTAAAATATCTTCTTTTGTGTTTCACAGAAGAAAGTCATACAGGTTTTGGAATGACATGAGGGTGAGTAAAATGACAATTTCCAATTTTTTGGGTGAATTACACTTACTTTTACCTTTTACACTTACTATGAAATTCAGATCTGAACACTTTAGATGAATAAAATAACACTTATTCATTGATTCACTAGATGTCTCATTGCGGCTCTATTGAGCTCTCAGTTCTGACCGAGGGAGCAAAGAGCTCGTCAATGACAAACACAAGCGCTACGGATAACTTTGAGGGAAGCACTGACCCATTACCGCAGGAACACTATTATCTCCATGACCTGCTGACTAATGAGATCATTTTGTACTTAACTGTGTTGTCATGATTTATTCAGGCCACTGTTCAGGTGCCCTTAAGAATCCCAATATGTGTAGAACAAGAGAAGCTAAAACAATGAATAACACAGAGGAAGAGAGAGGTTAGGGAATCTTAAATTCATTTACATGCTTAATTTCACTGTTATTGTCGGTAGAGCCATTGTGACTCAATAGAGACCATAAATGCTAATTTAAATACCACCCCAATTCTCCTTCTAGCCATCTCTTAATGTGTATGTTAATGCCTGTAACAGTTAAAAGGATAGTTCACCCCAAAATGAAAATTGTGTCATTTACTCACCTTCACGTCATTTTAAACCTGCATGACTTTTTTTTTCTCTTCTGAAAGGCTGCTCTCTAGGATTGGTAGGCGTTTGTGTCTCTGCCCTCATTTCTACTCCAACTCCAAAGCTTTCAGTGGACACCTGTCTTCTCTGAAGGTGCGCTCCTCCTGCTTGCGTGACCCCTCTCTCGTCGCAGATTGCCTCACGTCCCTCAAGTGTCACCCAGTTCAATTTCTCATCAGGCACTAACAAAACCTCAGTGGAATGAAAGTGTCGTTCTCTCGACTCGACCTCTCATCTGCCTCTGACTTGCCCTTACAGCATCTCTGACAGGATTGTCTCTGCAGCAGATGCTGGGACGAGGCCTCCACCAGGGTGCAAGCAAGTTAATTCCATAATTCACAGTTCGAAACCATCATGACTTGTTTTAGCAACCGGGAGTTTCATCAAGAATTACCATGGTGGAATTTGGCAGCTGAATTTTCTTTAATACAGCACTTCCCCCACTTTTGTTATTCTGAAAGTGGGTTTTAAAGAGACAGTTCAACCAAAAATGAATATTGTGTCATCATTTACTCACTCACATGTTAAGTATATATATGTGAATATTCTTAATGCTTTGTCCATACAACAACATTCAGAATAAATTATTATGCATGTATGTATTTGCTTGCTATTTTATTAGTAAGAACACTTTAATGCTGTTTTTGTTTTTAAATAGATGCATTAAAAATCTTACAGATCCCAAAATTGACACTATCATATGTGACCCTGGACCCTGTCATAAGGGTAAATTTTTCGAAATTGAGATTTATACATCATCTGAAAGCTGAATAAATAAGCTTTCCCTTGACCCATTGATGTATGGTTTGTTAGGATAGGACAATATTTGGCTGAGATACATCTATTTGAATCTGAGGGTGCAAAAAAAAAAAACCTAAATACTGAGAAAATCGCCTTTAAAGTTGTCCAAATGAAGTTCTTAGCAATGCATATTACTAATCACAAATTAAGTTTTATTATGTTTACGGTAGGACATTTACAAAATATCTTCATGGAACATGATCTTTACTTAATATCAAAATGATTTTGGCATAAAAGAAAAATCGAAATTTTTGACCCACTTCATGTTTTTTGCTATTGCTAAAAATATACCCAAGACTGGTTTTGTGGTCCAGGGTCAAATATGCTGAAATTATTAAGTTAGTTGTATAGCCTACTTTTAAAATTATATATTTTATATATATTTTTTTTAATGTGTTTAATAGTTGTGGTTACTATTAACTTCTGTTGTATGAAAAAGAGATGTATAAAGAGTCTTCAAAATATCAAATTTCCTGTTAAGAAAAGAAAGGGTCAGAAAATGATAACAGAACTGTCCATTTTATGAGTATTCTCCCTGTAATGGAGTCATGCACATAATCACACAGACAAACTCCTGTCACGTCGCCTCTGTCATTAATTCCCATAATCTCTTCACCTTTACTGCTTTCAGATTTCCTGTAAGACTTGACTTTCCATCTGTCTCAAGGCCTGGCATTTACCAGCTCCTTACTTGCATACTTCATAAACACCAACAAGGAACGAGATAAAGAGTGACTACAGCGCAGCAAAAATAAGATGTCTCTTTTACACAAAATTATTAAACCTCACAAATTCTGCCAGCGCAATACATTTATTCTGCAAATCAGAACAATTAAGCCGCAGCCAGACGGGCCCTTACAGATATATGTGTGCGTGTGTGAACACAGGGCAGCGGTGTGGCAACAGCTTTCGATAAGGACAGAAAACTCCTGTCAAAGGCACTGAGGAGCCATTTATCTCACACCAGCCTAGGTTCTGGAGACCAGAAAGTTGGTGCTCTTCTGTTTGCTGTGGTGTCTTTAAGACACAGTGGCTCATTGGGGCAATTGAGTAGCTGGACTTTTGCAGTACAGTATAAAGGCTATTTTTATGTCTCTATTAATGCTAGTGCTGTTAATAATAATTCATTAAACAAAAGCTAGACCAGAAGGACTGGCCAAACCAAGCAGGTACGTGCAGAGAGTTCCTCAGGGTCGAGGGGGGGCTGGGGGGCTGGGCGGGGGTCTTGATTAAAATGGGAGCGGGAGCTAATGTTAAAAACAAAAGAGACGAGGTGGAAAACAAAACGATTTAAAACATAAAAATAGGTATATATATATATCCACACAACTCTTGAAAATGACAATAATAAAAAAGGTGGATATAACAAAGTGAGGGTTCATACAATTATGATTAATCCCAGTATTACCAAAGGAAGTCGTTCACACATCTACTTGTCAAATCCAGGCCTGAGGGAGGCAATATTGTTAGATCACAATAAAATTGTAAATAACTTTAAAAGGTACATGTTATTCACGTTCTTATTATCAAAGTTTTATATTCAAGTCTGGACAACTAACCCTGTGAAATAATGAGGGGGGCATGGTTATTCAAGAGTCTTGGATGAATAATTAAAAAACAACCATTGTATGTAAAAATAACTTTTGTACAATAAGGACACTAACCTGCACAAAATCTAATAAAGAGTCAGTAAATTATATTGTGTGTCAACTAAATAGTGTTGATATAAACAGTATAGTAAAGTATTGAAAATTGAATAGAAAACATCTCTATTTCTGAAGAATGCGTTCGTTTAACTTATTTATTGATCAGGACCCCAAAAAAGTAGGCACAGTCCAAAAAAAACCAATAAAAAAAAATTTAATTAACTAAAATTAAGCAGCACAACTGTTTCCAACATTGATAATGATCAGCAGATTAAATGATTTCTGAAGGATCAGCACTAGAAGGACTAGAGGAAACAGCAACTAATTGTATGCTGAAAATTCAGCTTTGTATCACAGAAATAAATGATATCTTACGTTTATTTAAAAAAGTAGAAAGCAGTTCTTTTAAATTGTAATAATATTTCACAATATCACTATTTTTACTGTACTTTTGATCAAATAAACCTTTCATATATTGCTGAATAATTATCAAAAATGGTAACATAATAAAGTCCTTTCACGTCACCATTTCGCCAGCCTACACTTCACATAACAGGCCTGTAGGTGGCACTTGGGCTTCATTAACTATGATAGTTTCATGAAATAGTAAACGGTATAGGC
The DNA here is from genome assembly GCA_018155175.1 of Sinocyclocheilus anophthalmus. Lineage (NCBI taxonomy): Eukaryota > Metazoa > Chordata > Actinopteri > Cypriniformes > Cyprinidae > Sinocyclocheilus > Sinocyclocheilus anophthalmus. The sequence continues at coordinate 7,589 of JADLZN010005447.1, forward strand.
TATCATACATAAATATAAGTGAACTTAATACCGCTTACCATTATTGCGACTTTTGTGCAGTGCTTTGTAGTCATTTAGCATCCATTTTCTCATTTCTCATGTCTCATCTCATGTAATTTGATTAATAAAATGAGACAAACCGCAGATCCAGATCGCTCCAAAAATAAAGGCGTGTCTGTCCCATGTAATTTTCAACCGATTTATGAATAAGAACAGAAAATTACATTATTGTCCAATGAAATTTGAACTTCTTGTGCCAGATCATGATTGGTTGGTGTTTTATACATGACAAAAGGGCATTGATGAATTATGTAGTATTCTAAAATATATAATATATGGATTTTTTATTAAATCGACACACTAGCTTTGATTATTATAAAAAAAGGTTTTTTCCTCCTCTTCACCCACTCACTAAAAGAACTAGCCTTATATGGCTCGAGCGCGCTAGGCTCCGAACAGACTGTGGAATACAGTCCAGCAACAGGAACGCTACCCATAGCAACGCTCAGATGAATGATAGCGCTATGTAAAAATACAGGATTTTCCGACTTTGAGCATTAGTTACGGTTTGTGTACAAGTGTCAGTTATTATAATTCAATGCTTTTTTTTTATTGACACAATACCATGCTATTTGTTGAGGGGCACTTTTGATCATTTTCAAAAGGGCATGGGCTTGAGCCCCAAGCCCCCCCTTCTGCACGTGCCGAAACCAAGCATGTACTGTTCTGCCGCCCTTACATGCGCCTCACAGGCAGGCACACAGACGCTTATACCGGCACGCCTAACTACATGTGCATCCCAATACATGGCAAGCACAGCAGCTCTTCCTGATGGATGAGTGTGTGGGCTAGAAAACCCGCTGTACATTTCGACCTCTGTCTCCTTGGAGTTGTAACCTTCAGGTCTTCTAACGCTTCCAATTGCAAACATGCTCGCTCTCTTTTTGGGTTTTCATCTGTTAGGGAGTGTTTTCCAGAATAATTTCTGCCGGGATCACTCTTTCATTCGTCCATCGAGCACAGACACAGCAGATGAAAAGCGCAGTGAGAGAGAGAGAGAGAGAGAGAGAGAGAGAGAGAGAGAGAGAGAGAGAGAGTATCCTGATGATTTGGATTAAAGAAAAACACAGCAGAGTGACCGTGACAATGTGGTAATTAGTAGATATTAACATCAATTAATTATCTCGTGACTCGAAGGCTAAATCATTAACGTCATTTGGTTTGAGAAGTGTTTGCTGAAAATAAATTGCTGAAAACACACCTTGCGAAAGTTTTCATGCGGCCTATGCATTTTGTATGCATGTTGCACGCAATTTGGATTGCACGGGACTGGATTCGATGGTCATCAAGGGTTAAATGCATAACATCATTAGAAATGTTTTCCCCACACATTTATACATGACACATGAAAAATTCAGCAACTGTAAGTGCCTGTCAGCAACAGAACTTTTTTCGCTAACACTGAAAACATGTAATTCTGAAAATAGTGCTTCACGTACTAAAATAAAAATGAACTAAAATTAATTCAATATCATTAATAGAGGGTTAAATAAAGGGTTAATAAAGGGTTAAAACAAAACAAAATAAAGAGGAACAAATATTCTGGGATGTAGCTCAACAGTCAATATTTCTAATTCTTTTAATGTAAAAATTCACACAGGTCATTGTGTTGCTATAAGTCATGCGGAATGTTTTTCAAAATAGACAGTTGAAATTTTTGATACTTGTTTTTCTAAAAGCATCTGGCAATACTAGGTGCAGGATTAAATTCCTAACCACTATTATTAATAATACCCTAGTAAAAAAGTGATATATTTAAAATACATTTATTTCATACATATAGTTCAAATCTATTAACATATTTGCTGACACATCCCTCAAGACTTACTGTTATAAAAAAAAATGAATTAAACTATATTTTGATTACTACTGGTGCACAATGCACATTTCTTAATATTAAGTGTCTTAATAAATGTGTTTTAATTGTCACAACTGATGAGAATTGGTATATCTTTGAATAAAATGTCTTTAAATGCAAAATATTTAAAGTGTACCTGAAGTATACTTGAATGAATGAATGATGCATTTATATAGTGCTTTATTGTGTATTTTTGTACACACAAAGTGCTTTACAATCATGTGGGGGTGGGGGTCTCTCCTCAACCACCACCAGTTTGCAGCATCCACTTGGATGATGCGACTACAGCCACAGGACAACAGCGCCAGTCACCACACACTAGCTACAGGTGGAGAGGAGAGAGTCAATCAAGTGGATGGGGATTATTAGGAGGCCATGATTGACAAGGGCCAGGGGGCAATTTGGCCAGGACACCGGGGTTACATCCCTACTCTTTAGAGAAGTGCCATGGGATTTTTAATGACCCTTTTAGAGTCTTTTTGACAGTATAGTGTCCCCGTCACTACACTGGGGCGTTAGGACCCACACAGACCACAGGGTGAGCACCCCCTGCTGGCCTCGCTAACACCTCTTCCGACAGCAACCTAGTTTTCCCAGGAGGTCTCCCATCCAGGTCCTGACCAGGCTCAACCCTGCTTAGCTCCAGTGGGCAACCAATCTTGGGCTACAGGGTGATATGGCTGTTCTCTTGCAAAAGTCCACTTTAGCACATTCAAATCTTAAATTAAATTCGTATCTTTATTTGGACTTCAGCACTACTTTCACACAATTAAAGTGCATTAAGTGCCAAATTAGTTGTGCCAATTTAGCACACTTGAAGTATAGTAAAAGCACAATCGCAGGGTATTTTTTATTAAATACATACAAATTTAAATGTATTTGTAGTATACTTAGCATTAAATAAATGAATTTCAAAAATCAGACTCTGGACCAATCAGACACACAATATATATTTTGTTAGCTATAATTAACAAATACTCTGTAACACCCCTCAGTTAGCAAGCCATATGAGGGTCTATGGACCCTTCCCCCGAAATGCTTAACACCTCAGAAGGGCATAACAGGCCTCTGGTTCCATGGCAACCACTGCTGATATCACTGGTTTTATTGCCCAAAGGAATGCGGGCAGAGAAACTCACTCATTTTCCATAAGAAAGACACATAATGCCCAGAGAAATGGACTGTTCTCTAATTAATTCATAGGAAAAACCTTTCTTTGAATGAACACACATATCCTTCAGGTCATTGTGTATATTATTGATGTCTTGTATATTATCTGTTGTATTGTATATCTATTTTATGCATGCTTATGATAGAACCACTCGTTCATGTAATCTTACCTATATGTAATCCTACCATGTTTAGTATCTATGAATTCGTCTTCTGATGATCTAAACGAGAGTGTATATTATATATATTAGTGTTCTAAGGATCTTTAGTAATTTTGATTCAAGTTCCATATGCAAATTACCATGCTTTCACACAAAGGGTCATAAAACTCCCCAGTATTTCCAAACTCCCGCTTGGAATTTCAGCCTTTCTCATTGGACAAGCTCATCCTGAGAGGCGTGAATCTTGTCAGGCTTTAAAGGCCTCACATCAGTGACCCTCCTTCAGTCTGCGGTTCTGTTAGATTTTGAGAAGATGAGGATGTGAGCTAGAACCCCTCTAAGGACACCCTAAGTCTGCGCCAGGCCTCGGGCCTTGACTTTCCATTCACCAAGATCATCTGACTCAAACTGGTTCTTTTTCATCAACCAACTTCAGCAAGATCAACTTGAGCCTTCAGATTGCATCAGGACTCTCTTTCAGACAGACAAGACGTGCAAGTATCAAACTTAGTCTTATTAATTGATACATTAAGCATCATTGGCACCTTTTTACAAAGGTGTGTTTGAACTAAGAAACTGATGTTTCCTTCAGGCTATAGATCTGCTGAATATCCAATGGTCCCATTGCTTCATGCTTTATTTCTCTTCTCTTTACTTCCTAAGCTTTAATCCTGTTCCTATACAACTGTATGCGTGTGTGTGGGTGTGTGTATGTGTATGCTAGACTAGTTTAAGTGTTTATGTAGTTAATAAAGTCTTACTTGTATCACACCTGAGGTTGTTCATTGTTTGCTCATAACCGGAGTACCTAATCATGCAGATTTTTGCTACATGCTCTGAGTAGTATTGTACAGTAAGAAAGTTATTAACCCTATAACCAGAAATTAACAGTCTTATGAATTGGTCAGTAAACTACTTACAGCGAATCTAAATATTTACAATTATTATACTATTATGACTAATTAGCATATTCTCCCTTTAGCTGATGCTTCCGCTACATCTATTTTACAGATGTATTAAGTTTTCTTCTATCGGTAAAGATTTCTGTACCAATGCCATATACAAGCACATTTATAATGTATAAGCATTAAAAAAGCAGCAGGAGTTTCTAGCAACTATGCAAATGTGTGAATGAAAGTACTGGGCGAATCAAGCAGTCGAGTGAGTGAACGGCTAAACAGCATAAAAAAAGGGAAGGGTGATATGGACGGACTCTAAATTCTCCTCAGGTCTACAGTGCCAATCTCGGATAGAAAGATGTGATGAGCATCATTACCTGCACAATTAATGAGGCGTGAGATGTGCCTGTGTCTTTGTTTCTTTGTATAAAGACAGTACCGTTGCCAAATACTCCCCCATCTGTAACGCACGGAAAACCCAGTCAGTCTCCATTGCGTTTATGAACCTCTAATGCTTACACATAGCGGAGACTCCATTTTAACTTCTGAGCGGCATCAAAACGCCTAGACTAATGACAGGATACATTTACTGGAGCAAAGCCATCATCACATACAGAACGCTGCGAGCATAAAGCCGACTAAAAATATGCTTGCAGGCGCTGTTGTGTTTTATCAGCTTCTGTAGACTGCTGGGGAAAGTGCTAGCTATTGCTAAGATGAGGCCTATGGATGTGTGTGTGCATGATGCATATTTTCTTGTTTCTGTTTGGCCTCCACTTTCAGTTCATGCATCTACGTTCCAGAAAGTTTCAAAAAAAAAAAAGCTGTTGCTAGCGAAGCAGGTGGAGCTCATCTTAGAATTACTCATCAGAAACGAACCAGACAGTAAAACAGAGCAACTTCATGCATGAACATAGTCTTCAACCAGACTGAACTCAAGCAGAATCTTCCCAGCATCCCCTGCTGTTTCTGTCTAACTCCTTCTTGACCATCTGTCCACCCAGTGTTCTGTATCCATGTATAAATTGCATATATCTGTCTATCTACATACATGTCTTGCTGTATCTACGTGGGCTTGCGTGCACATCCATCTGCTCATCCATCCATACGTCCATCTATCTATCCATGCATCCATTCTCCTTATTACGGGAATGCTTCATTCATCATTCATCTGCTTCCTTTACTCGTCCACTTCCATCCACTCATCTCTCATGACTGTGTGCGCGTGAGACAGAGAGGGTTAGTTACAGCAGTTATTGGGACAGGTGTGAGGGATGAAAGAGGCACTCTCGGCTCCATCCCTAAGACTATTCTAATTTTAGCTCACCCTGCAATGCAGGAATGCACATTTTAACTACCTCGCCTGAGCAACACACATCACACACATGACGCTCTCCTCCTAGCCACTGTCAGAAAGAGAAGGGTACGTAGTTTTATATGGTTCACTGATACGTTTTTTACCGAGTGAATACATTCACAGATACTTGCTTGGTGCTACTGCCTGTAAATGTGCATCTCAATAAATTAAATGTCGTGGAAAAGTTCATTTATTTCAGTAATTCAACTCAAATTGTGAAACTCGTGTATTAAATAAATTCAATGCACACAAACTGCAGTAGTTTAAGTCTTTGGTTCTTTTAAATTGTGATGATTTTGGCTCACATTTAACAAAAACACACCAATTCACTATCTCAACTAATTAGAATTTGGTGACATGCCAATCAACTAATCAACCTCAAAACACCTGCAAAGGTTTCCTGAGCTTTCAGAATGGCCTCTCAGTTTGGTTCACTAGGCTACACAATCTTGGGGAAGACTGCTGATCTGACAGGTGTCCAGAAGACAATCATTGACACCCTTCACAAGGAGGGTAAGCCACAAAAGTTCATTGCTAAAGAAGATGGTTGTTTACAGAGTGCTGTATCCAAGCATTTTAACAGAAGGTTGAGTGGAAGGAAAAAGATGCACAACTAACCGAGAGAACCTCAGCCTTATGAGGTTTGTCAAGCAAAATCGATTCAGGAATTGGAGTGAACTTCACAAGGAATGGACTGAGGCTGGGGTCAAGGCATCAGAGCCACCACCACAGACGGAGCAAGGAATTTGGCTACAGTTGTCGTATTCCTCTTGTTAAGCCACTCCTGAACCACAGACAACGTCAAAGGCGTCTTACCTGGGCTAAGGAGAAGAAGAACTGGACTGGGCAGTGGTCCAAAGTCCTCTTTTCAGATGAGAGCAAGTTTTGTATTTCATTTGGAAACCAAGGTCCTAGAGTCTGGAGGAAAGGGTGAGAAGCTCATAGCCCAATTTGCTTGAAGTCCAGTGTTAAGTTTCCCCAGTCTGTGATGATTTGGGGTGCAATGCCATCTGCTGGTGTTGGTCCATTGTGTTTTTTGAAAACCACGTCACTGCACCCGTTTACCAAGAAATTTTTGGAGCACTTCATGCTTCCTTCTGCTGACCCGCTTTTTGAAGATGCTGATTTAATTTTCCAGCAGGATTTGGCACCTGCCCACACTGCCAAAAGCACCAAAAGTTGGTTAAATGACCATGGTGTTGGTGTGCTTGACTGGCCAGCAAACTCACCAGACCTGAACCCCATAGAGAATCTATGGGGTATTGTCAAGAGGAAAATGAGAAACAAGAGACCAAAAAATGCAGATGAGCTGAAGGCCACTGTCAAAGAAACGTGGGCTTCCATACCACCTCAGCAGTGCCACTAACTGATCACCTCCATGCCACGCTGAGTTGAGGCAGTAATTAAAGCAAAATGAGCTCCTACCAAGTATTGAGTACATGTTCAGTAAATGAACATACTTTCCAGAAGCCAACAATTCACTAAAAAAGTTTTTTTATTGGTCTTATGAAGTATTCTAATTTGTTGAGATAGTGAATTGGTGGGTTTTTGTTAAATGTGAGCCAAAATCATTACACTTAAAAGAACCAAAGACTTAAACTACTGCAGTTTGTGTGCATTGAATTTATTTAATACAAGAGTTTCACATTTGTTTAATTACTGAAATAAATGAACTTTTCCACGGCCTTCTAATTTATTGAGATGCACCTGTAGTTTGGTGATGCAATCAGCAGTTGATTTGATTTGAAGTATTGTTTACTATTCAAACAGGACACACAATATGATCAACAAGACATAATAAAAATTGTTGCCTATTTCTTAAATTCATATAATAATTAGGGCTGTCAGTTTAAAGCGTTAACTTAAAGCTGCAGTCTGTAACTTTTGGCGCTCTAGCGGTTAATAAACAGAACTGCGTGCGTCTTGCTGAAGAACATTGTAGCCGGAGCTACTTCTCTCTGTTTATGTCTAAGACGAATCATGCAGGCACTGGGCTACTCCGCAGGGGTTCCATACCTGAACCAGTCCTACATAGTCCGAATATAGAACCTTATTACAGGTGTTACCGTAAGTGATTCAGTACAAGAAAAATTATGTAATTAGTATTATGCTTAATTTATTGATATATAATAGTAAAGGTACTGTAACGTGGTGTACCAAAGACACATTAAAGAAAGTGTTACCTAATGTTCTTACTTCAGACACAGGCTATTGAAATTCCCAGGTTGAATTATGGTTATTAACTAATCATCTGAGGGCGTTCTCCAATTCTATAAAAGAAAAGGTGGGACCTTCTCCACTCTTATGAACCTGTAGCGAGAGACTTGTTAGCAACAAGTGGTCTCCACCTCTTATAATGTCTCTAGGTCACAGTACTGTGGCTTTATTGCCCGAATATTGCATCCTTGATATGGCATTGCATTATGTTTGTGCAATGCACCAAAATACCATTGCAGGTCACAGTGTGCATGACAGATGGTGTAAATTCACTCATTCACAATCGCATGTAAACAGCTACACGAATTGACCAGGTGCCGACACCTCTATATAGGTGATTAAACAGACTTTTTGTTTATCGACAGTGCTTTCATCACAATAGCCTCTGTGTCAGGTCTGGATGTCGCTAGTGAAATCACTGGCCATTCTCATCACCTGTGCAGACACACTTGCAAAAATGGATACAGCATTGCCATGATCCCTATTAGAGGGGCAAAAAATTATGAACAGTAAGCTAATGTTAATTTATATTCCCTGTGTCGGATTTGTTGATCTCATCGACTGTTGCTTTAGTTTCATTAAGAAACTATCTCTCTCTTGGATTTTCTTAAAAAAGAATAGGACACTGTCCGTGTCCATTGTTGTCCATTACACATTGAGTAGAAAGTGCAGTTTTCTCGTATATGCTGCGTCCCTAATAAGTTAGCATCATCTGATTTCTGCCCTTTCCTTTATATATTCATGACCATTCTCTGACTTCCATTAGAAATGAATGATTTATTCTTGTGAGGCTGCAAGTGAAATTTGGCCCAATCATCTGATTTTCTCATTTGAAAACCCCTGTGGTCCAGAAGGACTCTGCACAAATGACTTCAAACCATCACAAGGCTTTGTCTCAATATATACTTTTTTCCTTTGTGAAAGGTGAGGTGGAGTCCTCATTCTCCATCAGCGATGTCTGAGGAAGATGAGAGGTCTTATCTGCTGTCTTTGAAGGATCACATGGCAGCAGAGACAGAGGACTGCTTCACGACTCCATATCCTGCCTGCAGGGCTTGTTTCCAGCTCAGTTTTGCTTGGGTTGTTGTCATATTTCAGCACTTGGGACGTGGATGACTCTCAATGACCCATGTCTACACAAGTCACTGATGCTATCAACCAAAATCTAAATACTGAATAATACAAGTGCACAATGACTAAAGGAGGACAAAAATAGGCAGAACTAAAGGTATAAATCACAGAAGTTGAAAGTTGCTGAAAAAATTCAGCAATCTTTGTGAACTGAATTAGTTTGAACCGATGTGCAGACATCAAGTACACAACCACCATGTTTTAGAAATACATTATCCTATACATGTCTATAATTTTATTTTATACCTACAATATAAAAAATAGTGTTTTATGTGATATATATTCGCATCGTGTAATAATTCATTTTATTAAATACTTCATTCTAATTAGGTAAACTAGGTGGTTGGCAATGATTAATCGCGATTAATCACATACAAAAAAAGTTTTTGTTTGTAACCATAATTATATTTATTTGTAACCTATAAATTACACAACAGCATATAGTTAAGAAATTTGGTGTTTTTAAATTAAATATAGTGTATATATAATTAACTTATCTATAAGCCTCGATTAATCGCATCAAATTAAAAGTTTGTTTATTAATCTTGTTGTGATAACGGGTATAATTTATTATGTATATTTATACATGTCACACACATGCATGTATTAATTTAAGAAAAATGTTGGTAGATGGTAAATATAATTTATCTAATAATAGAATTATATGAATATAAATACTAACATGTAAATACCTGTAAATATTCTCTAAATATATACTGTATCTTGTGGCTTTTATAGATTAACCCCCAAATAAAAATTCAATATCGGACACACACACATACTAAGATAAACAAAAACTGTTTATTTTTCGGATGCGATTGCGCCAGCAACATAATTTAAACATGTTACATTTATCTATATAATTAGGCTCCTTTATTTAAGCATTTAAGCATATATTATATAACCTTTATCATAACTACATACATACTACTATCAACATTATAATCACAGTTATATAAAGTTTTATAAATACAATTTGTTTTTAAATTCTTTTAAACTACACACATACACACACACAACACTTACTTTTATTTATAGTATTATTATATTACAATATTATTATTCAAATATATACACTGTCTTTGAGCTTAGAATGTCTAAGAAAATGAGTATGCAACTATTAGGGAATGGGATCATCTGGAGAGAGACTGATTTGTAAAAAGGACACCGTGTCAGGCAGCAAGAAAGTGCCCTAGACATAAAGGAACAGGCCAGTTTATGGTCAATAAAGGACCTGCAACATAGCGCTGGAATATAACTCTGTCTTTGGGCTGCAAAGCAAACAAACACCATCAGCCCTCCAAGTACTGACAGCAGAAGATGGAGAAATAGAAACCCGAGCGGCTTAGTTCAAAGCAAGGACAGTACTCTCCAAATGACCAGCACCTGGGAATAAAGCATCGCCAAAACAGGGAACATCAATATTCAGAGAATAAATGCTTGCCACTTCGTATTACTCATCCTGTAGTCTGTGTAACTCTGGAGAGTCTCACTGAAACGTGCTGGGAAGAGAGAAGGGATAAGCAGCATCCGTGATATCTGTTTACGGTGTGGGCAGATGGCTCTCTAATGCATGGATGGGCTCGCAGCCCTGGAGTTGTGAGTCTTGAGCCCGGCGGTTTGTTTTACCAGCAGACCTGTGGCACCAATATTCAGCTTTCATTTAGCTCCAGTGTTGTATTCATCTGCAGCAAAAGCAAGTGGACAAGTGGACGCAAACCAAACATGCGATTAGCTTAGCATGCGAGCAGTGGACGGATTTGTGCTTCAGAGCCATTGACTGAAGCTGGATGTTGCATGCAGTTTGTTGTTTACTTGTCATATCGTCTGATTTGATCCCAAAGAAATCTTGAGCAAAAGCCATGGCAGTGTACATCAATGGCCATTAACGCTAGACTGTATATCCTAAAGCAGGGGTGGCGAACGTCGGTCCTGGAGAGCCCGCAGCCCTGCAGAGTTTTGCTTCAACCCTAACCAAACACCTGAACAAGCTAATCAAGTCTGAACGGTTACTAGGAAGCTACAGGCAGGTGAGTTTTAATTAGTGTTGGAGCTGAACTCTGCAGGGCTGCCGCTCTCCAGGACCGACGTTCACCACCCATGTCCTAAAGTTTCCATATTATCTTAAAAATATGTCATCTGCACTCCTATGGTTCTTCATCAGACTTCATAACCAGTCACTTTGCAGGACTGTTGCCCACATTTCCGGCATCTGCCCAGGCTGAATCCAAGACTGGTGATTCGCACTAAATAACCATACAATAAATCTTCAATCTCTAAAATTTGTCTCATATGGTGGCAAAATCTGACAATTATGCAACCTGAGTGAAGCATTGTGGGTTTGAAGTGTTTAGTTCGCAGACAAGAGTGATCTGAAGAGATTCCTCTCTGGAACACTCACACTGTTTCTTTAGATGCCCATTTGGCCTCTTTTTCTAGATTCCAATTAGTCTCTGCTAACTACTCAAACAGGAAGCTACATACTTTTAAAATCAATCTTCTGTTCTGTGGCCACCTCTTGCCAAAATTTTGAGTAGCTCTCCTTTTTGTTTTTTCTTTCTGCTGTTGACACCAATTGCCAAAGCAAACCTCTTTACTCCAGTTATTTGTGACTTAACACAGCAGAATAGAATGGCAGCTCATGGTGTCCACAAAGTTTGAATATTTTTTAATGGTTTTCAATAAGCTTCATGGCTCATCAGGTTTGAATTTAATTAATGGAAATATTCCCTTAAAATAACGTCATTTCGATTTGAATATAATAGAATAAAAAAAACGATTGCTTTTATTCCTGATGATGGGCAAGCTGAACTTTCATGCACTACTCCCAGTCTTTGGTGTCACATGATCTTTCAGAATCATTCTAATATGCTGATTTGTGCTCAAAATATTTCGTATTATTATCACTGTTGAAAATGGTTTCCTGCTTTTTATACTAGAAACAAAAGTTTTAGGTAGTACCTTCTCTTCTTGATCAATCAATGACGTAAGCCGTTAAAAACATTTCCGATCGTCCACAACAGTCCGAATAAATCAGAAAAACGAATCATCAACATCTGTCAAACATTTTAAAATCTTAATTATTCCAAACTTTTGGCTGTTCAGTGTACATATACTCATTTTAATGGTGAATGGTGCGGCTGAAGGACATTGAAGAAAGGCACAAGGGTTTGTGAATGTTATATAAATGTTTTTAACCACACTCACATACCACTGAGAATCTCCGAGAGGCGGGTTCAGTTGTGTTTTTGGAAATCCAATTTACTATATTCCTACTTGATTTCAAATTCACACGTTTCTTTCCATGATGGAGTTCATGCATCCCCTCAAATACCCCGTCGGATCACTGTAAGAATTACAATACTGCCTTTCTTCATTTATATAACTAACCACTGCTGATTGGGCCAAGATATTTTGTGCCATTTAGAATTGGTTTGCATGGAAAGAAAAGTGTTATTCAAGCACATTATCATGCAATCACTGTGCTCTCCCTCTTGTAAGACTGTCTAACAATGAGTGCAATCTAGCTTTATTGCTCCTGTCATTAGTATATAAGGTCAGGAGTTTCAGTGTACATATTAAATAAGGACAAATACGAAAGCAAATCAGTCTCTGATATGGATGTCATCATATCAACGCCTTCAGTGATGACTCACTTCCTATCTGCCGTCTGCTGAGCAGGTCTGGGCATGACATGGGTCATATTATCTTTCGCATGTCCCTGTCGGTTTCGTTTTGGGGATGTTTGATAAGATAGGACTAAAAGGGAAAGGCACTGCGTTCTCAAAAAAGGGCGCAGACGATGACTGTTAGCAGCTGTGGGTATGCACGAAATTAGGAAGTGAGTGACATTATTTTTTGTATATTTGGCAAACCACTTCCCTCACGGTTCGAAAGTGCCAAGCTCCACTGTACTTTATGTGTTTTTTGGGGCAGGGGTTGGTCAACAAGGATACTTATCCACCACGCGAACATGGTTAAGAAGCTATGCAATGCATATGTCTGCCTACAGTCTGAAGACCAATCAAGAAAATTGCTTTCCTTATATATAAACGTACTAACGTAGTTTTATTCCCTCTTTACATCGCGCCCCTAATCACCGTCTGTTTGGCCCTTCTGCTTGTTTTGGGTACTAATGAACTTTGTGAGACAGAGTTAATTTACAATTATACTGCTTACTGTGTGTCTTTACCTGCTTCTTCACCCTGGGCAAAACTTAAAATTATATAAGAAAAAAAAAGAAGTAGATTGATTAAAAATACTTTTGCCAAATACCTAAGAAAAAAAATATTTAATATCAAGTTATAAAACTAATCTATAATATACTGGTACAATTGTACTACAGGATAACATATCTTAAAGGCCTACGTACATTTATAATTTAGGTTTTGGGTACCGCACCCGTCCAATCTGGCACCAACCTATGTACCGGTATGTACAGATCACATTCAGAATGCAGATTTTCGGTGCCGATCATTTTCGGTGCCATGCCTAAACGTATGCTCTTGTCTGTTGAATATTTGTCCTCTGGCTCTCCGAAAACGGATGTAAGAAGCAGGCATCACGTCACCTTCATCCACTCGCACCCGTGCGCCAACAAATTTCCCGACTGAGAAAATGACTATGACACGAAGTTGGACACAGTGCTCATTAACGTTACAACCTCCCACACATCTTTGTAGATCGTCGAGCTGTTATCATGTTGTTTTCTCATTCCGACTTAAAAGCACAACTCAGTAAATGAGAGCATCTGAGGAGTGCGTGAATGCAGTAATTACACTTTCTCTGATGGCAGCAGGTAGCCTTCCGTTAACCATGCTAAACATGCTTAAATTAAAATGCCAAAAGCTAAACTTCCCCGGTATTCCACATTTCTAAACCTTGTCTGCCCCACCAAAAGAGAACCTTATAACCTTTTTACCCCCTCCACACACCATCCAATGTCCTTTTTTGTGAATCTATGAAGCGCTTCTTGCACAGAATGAGGCAGAATATTTCCATACACCTTAAAACTAAAGGTGCATCAAAAGTGTTCTTCAAGCGCATGAACCATTTCTGGTTCCACTAAGAAGCATTCAGTCAAAGGTTCTTTTAAAGAACCATATCTTTCTTACCTTTTGATAATCTGAAGAACCTTCTTTCATCTGCCCCAAAAGAACCATTTGCCTACTCTTCTAACGAAAGGTCTTCCTATGTTAAGATTCTTTATGTGAACATTTAGTACGAAAAGGCGTTCTTCATTATGGCACGGGCAGTCACCTTCTATTTTAAGAGTGTGGATACTTTACAAAGCATACACATCGATTAGCATGATTATAAATAACTTTAATGATTATGAATAATCAGAGATGGCTTGAATAACACACGATAAACCATATTGTCGGCAGTCGAGTGTTCTGTCTTTGTTTTATCATTTAAAGACGTTTTTATGTTCGGTTTTACTCAGTTTACAGATATAAATAACTGTCTTTGTCAATATAAGGGATTTCCTGGGGGGTCATGAGTTCTGTACTTCTGTGGCTGGATATGTTTTCTGTGCGAGGGCGCCCTCTGGCAACCAGTGTGAATGAAACGGACATCATGTGTTCATAGTGCTAATGGCCAATCCATAATTTTCGGGGGAATTTTTATTTTATTTTATTTTTTTAAAAAGATGTTCAGGCACGCGTTTAGAGCCCGGGACCGTTCTTTAAAAAGTATCGATTTGGCACCCGGTATTGAAAAAAAACCCAACAAGTACCCAACCCATTTATACTGTTATTATGCTTATAGAGGTGAACGTCTAGCCTTGACGCACAAACCAGTCTTAAGTACACGGTATATTTTCAGCAATTACCCACTCCAATTACACTTGTATGGGTCAAAATTATCGATTTTTTATGCCAAAAATCATTAGATATTAAGTAAAGATCATGCTCCATAAACATATTTTGTAAATTTCCTACCGTAAATACATCAAAACACGGGAATTTTTGTTTAGTAATATGCATTGCTAAGAAATTCATTTGGACAACTTTTAAGGCGATGTTCTCAATATTTAGATTTTTTGCACCCTTATTTATTAAGCTAATTTATTCAGCTTTCATATGATATAAATCCCAATTTCAAAAAATGGACCCTTATGACATGGTTGTGGTCCAGGTTCCCCCACTATATACGGTATAGATGCAACACGTAATCATTCACAACTGTTTGTTGAGGCATACCTAGCCATACCCCTACTTGAACTCACAAATTCATTAGAATAGTACAATGATTTTTGAAGGATCTTGTGACACTGAGGACTGGTGTAATGATGCTGAAAATCCAGCTTTGTCATCACAGGAATAATTACGTTTTAAAATATTGTGAAATCGTCACAGTGTATTCTAGAACAGTTTAAACAGCTTTTTGACTTTTAAACCGGGTACGGGAACCCCCCCCCCCCAACAATTCACTACGGTAATATAGGCCTATTGGACAAGCAATCTTTGAGATGGTCTCCAGTAAGTGATCTGCCCCCTCAACCTGTAACACTCCCCATACTGAGAGCTCTGGATGAACTCCTACCAGTCAGTGTGCTCTAGTTCCCATGCTAACAAAGTCGCTAGGAGCTGTCACAAGTGAACCTCATAGTGCTCGCAGTCCCAGCTTGAGTCCCTCCCTCGACCGGCTGCTTCCTGTACCCAACTAGGTGAGAGAGGGAGAGTAGCCGACAGAACCCCGCAAAGGTCTCCCCTCCTGCCTTCGGCCAGCTGGTGCAACCAAGGGAACGGCATTGCCAAGACCAGAGACTTTCATATGCAATGAGATGCACAAGAGACCTGTTCTGTCTCCTAACAAACAGTGTTTTTTTTTCTTCTTTTCATTTTTTTTCCTGTCCTGTTGTCATGCTGGAGCAAGTCGCATAAAATCCTAACCATGACGGGCCATCGTTGGCAAAAATTTACCCGAGTCATTAACAGGAAACGCGCACAACATCATTGTCACCATTCTGATCATTTTGCATTTCATGTTATATGGTGAATCACATAACGTTCTACACTAATCGGCCCTTTAATCTCATGGTTGTCCAGCATGACTGTTTCATGATATGCGTTCATTTCGGAATCTGTTCATGTAGTCATTTTCCTAAATCAGCAAGTAGTCTTATATGTGCATGAACTACACCTAGTCGTACACACACACACACACCACACACTCACACACAAACCACACACACACAATAACTCTATTGCATTCCACTTCTTCTGTCCGTCGGACTCTGCAAGCGTGTATTTTAACTCTTCAATCCTTTCTTCGTAGCGCTGACGTACCTCAGCTCTCCCCTATTTACATCCTGTACTATTGACTTCTCTCCCTCTTCGCTCCCCTATGACTCTCGCTTCCTCTTTTCCTTCTTTCCGCTGTCTCCTAGACCTCTCCCATTCCGCTTCCCCACGTGACCCACTCTTATGTCCCCGACTCACAAACGGTGTAACCCACTTTAGTGTTAAATATACACTCTGTGTTGGGAGGGGGGGGAGGGGGTGTTTTGGTGTGTTGGTTGGGTGTCACGTACACATACAAACACTCTCGCTCATCAGTGTGACTCTTCAGGGGACGTTCTATCCTCAGAGCAATATTCTCTCTTTGCTGGGATCTCAAACTGTGAAACAGCTCTGCCGTCTTCAATCAAAGGAAGCCCTGATATAAGATGGAGACTACAAAGCTGTCAGTTAGTGTATAGCAGCCTAATGCATTTGATGATGGTCTATCAATTGTTGAATTAAGGGAAAATGGTCATTTTCTTGTTGTCTTCATGTGAAACGGCTCATATTATGTGTTAAGACTTTGATGCCGATGAAGTTGTCTGCTAAGAAGTGCATCTTCTGTTGTACTCACTGAGCTATCGCCATTAAATAAAGCTCAACCGTGCCTTTGGCAGAAGGAGATGTAACACTAAATTAATCACAATTTCATTTTCATTACAGTCTTAATGTGTTTATGTGCACCTGCTCTACACAATAATTCTTCTTCTGTGATAAACACCTCATAGATACTCCATAAATCAAGGCTTCCAGGAAAAAATGTACAAGATAAATTCGAACAAGATAAATGTGGTGGTAAACACTTTTTCAGAGAATACAAAATGTGCAAAATGTCGAAACAAAATGTTTGAATGTTTTTGAGTCTTATGATCACCAACGCTACAGTTGATCAAAAAAATACAATACATGTCATATAATTTTATTTAAAATACATATTTGATAGATTATAATAAAATGTATGTTTTTTGGTGCTTCCATTATCATTGTGGGAAAATGTTGCGGCTACCTTGAATTTTATGACAAACCACGCTACCCTTTTTTCAGGATTCTTTGATGAATAGAAATAGAAAAAACAGAGACATTATATTTTAAAGACATTATATTTGACATTACATAAAATCTTTACTGTCACTTTTGATCCGTTTTAATATGTATATATATAACAAACATAAAATAATATTATAAAAGTTACAATACTTTAATATGAACATGATCTTACTCCACCCACAAAAATGTCACTATTAAACAGGCCTTCGTATTAAGGGTCAGATGATGTCTTTTGAAGATCATTAACCTGTATTATTTTGTGTATTTGGTGCATTGAAATGTGTTTATGTGGTTTAATGTTAAAAAAAACACATTATTTTTCAAATACTGTACATTTATTGTAAGTCCTCTATGCCCCGCCTCTCTCAAACGCTTCGTTTTCTACAAAGTCCCTCCTTCCAACAAGCGCAGTCTGCTCTGATTGGCCAGCTGACCCAGTGCATTGTGATTGGCCGAACACCGCAAGCACTCGTCGGAAATGTAACGCCCCTTACCATAAGCACGAGCTTCATCTTTCAAAATAAATGTAAAGAAAGTAAATAATGTCATTTGTTTTACCATCAGTTCAAGCCCGAAATTGTGTCTGTCGCATGACAGACACAGTAATGATGCAGTACACAAACCGCGGTTAAGACTGCTGACTCCACTTTGATGTGACGCTGCTCTCTCTCTCACACACACGGCGCGCGCATGCACGCACTCACACACGATGTGCAAAACTCGGCATTTGAACAGTCAATAGCAAATACTTAAACTAATAACAAAACCGTAGCTGATTCAGAAGCGCCAGATTGTCATAGCAAAGTCAGAATTACCTCCTCTCCTAGGTTCACGAAACGGTCGTCCATAAAATGCATTGCTGTTCTGTTGTAAGTAATCTTAAAGATTTCTAAATGCATCTACTTTCTGAAGGCCGAATAAAGTGCTTTTGCTTTCTCACTGAAACACAGAGTCTCCCTGACATGCTGCTTCAACACTAACTGCGGTTACTGAAACCACACTTTCTTTCTTTGCGTGCACATTTGGGCGGCATTATGCAAATATTTCCACATAGTGAGGTAGATATGTGGGGGCGTGTTACAACGAGCCGTTTTAGGGGGGCGTGGCAGTCTTAACTTTGATAAAGAATATCTCTTTGGTTTTGAGACTTTAGTCTTTGCAACTTCAGGGATCTTCTCTATGCACAATCAGCTTGTAACACTCCAAAGAGAAAGGAAAACTTGAAATCGCATCATATGACCCCTTTAAAGAAAAATCGTTTAATTTTTCAAGCCAACAAACAATCTAAGCAACATCATATCGCTACCACCTTCCAGTAACTTCAAAGTCATTGAACCATTTACCACCATTCAACACATTTGTGCTGAAAATGTAGTTGTTCTAGCTGAATTAATTCATAAATCTTGTCGCAACTTACTGTCTGATATTCCTGTAAGTACTCAGATCTTTATAATGCATTCACGCACAAGATGATTTGCACAGAACAATGCCTTTGATTATGATTCAATACCTCAACTGATTATGAATTTCACTGGAGGTTTAATGGCTGATTATGTTTAAGGTAATAAGAGGTTGTATAAGGTGAGCCAATTAAAGGTTAACAAATTCATTACTTTAAAAAAGGGTCTGTGGGTGAGAAGTCACATTTGATAGAAGCATACAGTATATGAGACATTAGCCTAACTGCTTTACTTTCCCGAGTTTATAATGTGCAAATTTACTATGTAATATGTAAAACTTACTATGTATTTTTAATAATGTTAAAATGGTAATATATTTATTCATTATTATTTACCTATCCATTTAGTTTCTGATTGGCTGTGATTTTTGATTGATTTTGTCACATCTCACTCGTCTCACAACTATTTATGTTTGTACAATAAGACTACATTCAACCCCCCAAACAAATGTTTTATTGTCTTATTAATTTAGGCAAATGAGAGCAAATTGCATTAGTGAAAATAATATTAGTCTGTTACTATTTAGTTATGTCCAATATATATTATGTATACTCTATATTTATATGAATGTATATATATATATATATATATATGTGTTGTTGTGTGTGTGATACCTAATTTTTCTTGTAGAATAGTTTGTATCTTGGCAACCTACATTAAATTTGAGTTGCTTTCCTACACTGTTGGTTTGTTGATTTTACACCCAGGAATGGAGGATTTGGCAACCCAGGGAAGAGAAATGTCCCAAGAATCAATTAAGCAACTGTAATCCACACAATCCTCTTGGCGGGGAGTAACTCTACATCACCCATAATCTGAAGCTTGAACATTCTCACAGTTGTGAAGTCAGTATCTGGCCACTACGAGTTACAAGGAATCGTCCCAGTTAGTCAGTGAGTTGGCCGCTCATAAGCAAGGAGCTCATAACCGCAGGGCAAAGACAGCATTCCCAACCCTGTGCCGCAAGCTTGAGGGTTCAGTCGGCGCCTTCATGCACGCAAGCCACCTCCAAACCACTTTCACGCTCTGGAACCAGCGAGCCGGGCGAAATTGGCTCCGTCAGGAACGGCAGCGAGACGAATGAGAGGGTGGCGGTGTGGCAACCAAGTCCGATGGACCAGGAAACCGCAACAGCCCAGAGACGTTTAGGAAGAAGGAATCATACAGGCACGCGTGTAGGAAAAATGTATCCATCGATGCATCGCGATTCTCTCTCCAATGATTCTGGATTGATTCTGAGAATTTCAGAATCGATTCTGAGCTTAGTTTTTAACCAGATGTGCAAAGACGCTGTGTTTGCTTTAGAAACACCCGTATTCTGCTTGCTTCCAATTCCTCACACATATACACCACTCAAAGCTTCCGTAAAATAATCTTTCATAAAGTTCAGAAAGGTTGAAGCGAATTACAAGGACATTCGCGGGCTTCATTGCACCGGATGCGTTGCGAGAGACGAGCGCTTTGTTTGATGTTTAGCTTGAAGTGTGCGGTCTCGCCCGTCTGTATTTTTCTTACAAATGCTCGATGAAGTCATCATTTATGTGGTTTGGAATGCAGTGGACTTATATATTTAAAATATGAACCTCACTAACAGAAGGCTGCTTTCAATTTCAAATGCTGACGCGTGCTTTGTTTGTGAAGACTGCTCGCGCATGCGGCTGTGCGTGACTCCGTGTAAGTGGTTTAATGCACTTGCTTCTCAAAATGGTTTTATGACGCAAAATTAATGTAAACTAGGCCTGAAACGATTCCTCGAATACCTCGAGTAACTCGAATACAAAAAATTATTTGCCTCGAGGCTTCGTTTAGTCCATTTACTGTAACTACACACTGAACACACTGTTTCCCCACGGACTATTATTACTGACGCACAACCCGATAAACGCTGGACTAGACCACAGACTGTATAAAAACAGGGACCAGACTTAAAAAAAAAAAAAAAGCGCTGGGCATATTTAAGAGCATAAATCAATATGGTGGCTAGTTATAACGTCCCTACGTTAGCTATGTTTTGTGAAAGACTAAACGCCATTGTGCATAAAAATACCACAGAAAGAAAGTTAGTCAATATCACACGAAGAGTGCCAGTTTTCACCTCTAAAATCAGCATGATTACAAATGTGATTTTATTCAACAGTTCAACAAACAAAAAGGTAATATTATGAGACTTATGTTTTAGACACTATATTGCCTGTTTTTTGTTTATTTTGCCAACAAAAACTTCAAACAGCCACATTGCAACATGACGGCGTTTAGTTCCTGAATGAATCAACCGTTTAAATGATTCGATTCAATCGCAACAACTCACTTAGTAACAGTGCTTTGCTGCCACCTGCTGGCAGTTTTAATTCCACATTTACTATCTTTTCGTTTTTAAAATAATTTTAAACATCAGTAGTCCTTTTTTTATATGTTTAAATAACAAAATATTTATTTATGCATTTGTACTGCCTTTTCATGCATTCATGTTCTCTGGGGGGGGGTGTGAGAAATTCCATGCCTTCTGTTTTTCTCTGCAGTGCCAAATATGAATTTGATACTGATATAATTTTTTTGATAACAGCCCAAATGTTTTTCTAATTGACTGATTAAATGTTAATTTGACTCAAAGATTATGCACATTTTTAGAAACAAGGCTTATACAGGTTAAAAAGCCCATAAATGTAACAATCTATTAAACTTATTTGCAACAGATTAGGTATATCACTGCTGTGAACTGACCTTCACATAGAATATGAAGATATATCAAAAACAAGTAACACACAACACACACCACACAACACACACACACACACACCCACACACACACACACACACCAGTACGGGTAATTTAAGGGTTTTATCTCCAAATAACTCAGTTTCATGTTGCAGAAAAATGTGTTTTAAAATTGTGTATGGTCTCTTGTTCTTGTTCCAAGTTACCTTCCTATCTACTGATTTTTGTCTCTCACAAAAGCCACAAAGCCTTCCAAAAAGACAGTAAAGGCTTGTCATGCTTGAGCTTTAATTAGGCTGAAACTTGAAAGTTAAGTTACACTACATAAATGCAATGTTTAGGTATTATTAATATTTTTATTACTATTATTTTGATTTATGCCTTAGTTTTAGTTTGCACTGTTTATCTTTTTTTAAAGTCTGTTAAATGATTATTGTATTTTTTATTTATTTATTAATTTTTTTTATTTGTATTTGTATTTGCTTTTTGAATGTAATTTGGCAATTAAATACATTAAATGAGTTTAGTTTTCAGTTATTAATTTATGCAATTTCAGCAATAAAAATTTAATTTTTTCTAAAAAGAAAACAAATTAGTTTATTTTAAGAGATCTATCTTATTATCTCTGGCATATTTAGTATTGCTCTTTAATAAAAAAAAAATACTTCTTATCCGATCACTCGATTAATCGATGGAATAATCGGTAGAATACTCGATTACTAAAATAATCGATAGCTACAGCCCTAATGTAAACACAGCCAGTTATGTCTTAAGGGATTAAACGGACAGGACAAACCACATTATTTCTTATATTTCAAAAGAGATCCGTGCGTGAATGCAGCTTAATAGATCTCCCGCTGTCTATGATGTCATAGTAAAAAACAACAGTAAAGATGAAGAAAAATCACTCACAGTTATTGAACGGAAAACGTTCAGATAATCTTAAATACTGAAAGCACTCTTTGTTTGTTGTTTGTAATATGTTTCTATGCACCTCTTTTATTATTTGCTACTTGCGTGTATGTTTTGAATTTATATTTGTTTAAAATTCTTAACATACAACCATTTTAATTATATTTTTCAATTTGTAATTATTTTTAAAAGTACTTAATTACTTATGTAAGGATATGTAAATGTAAGGATTTTAAGATTCTCAAGTCGGTAAACTAATTAATTACAATGTGAAAAATGGCTTATCTTACTTAGTAGTTTTGTCTTGTTTCTAGTCAAAATATCTAAAAATGGGGGGGGGGTCTAAATTAAGTGCTTTTTGCTTAAAACAAGTAAAATTATCTGCCAGTGGGGTAAGTAAAATATTCTTAAAACAAGAGTATTTTACTTACCCCACTGGCAGATAATTTTACTTGTTTTAAGCAAAATGCACTTAATTTAGTTTTTTTCCCCCTGGAAACAAGACTAAATATTTTGAGTCAATTGGCCTATCTAGTAAAAGTATCTTGATTCAAGAATGTCTTTTTTATATATTTTGACTAGAAACAAGACAAAAATACTAAGTAAGATAAGCCATTTTTTGCAGTGTACTAAGGGGGAAAAAAGTAGATCAAGAAGCGTTCTGGAATTGGATCGTGACTCCCAGAATCGGAATCGGATCAGATAGTGATGGTGACTAAAGATTCCCACCCCTAGTATAGACTCACTCCGTGGCTTCCTTTAACAAACTGACATTTCCTTTTCCTAGCCTGTAGGCTGACACCCTCGCTGCATTTGGGAATAAACAACTTTTTATAGCATTTTAAGCAGCTTAATTATCTGATATCTGTAACCTCTGATACAGAAGTGGGTGGATGGCCTCGCTCAGACGCCGGCTGTTTCGTGACAGAACAAGATCAATAGGACGACAGGATTTTTCTCTCGTCTGACACTCATCTTCTTTCCTCAAACCGAAAAAAGGCTTCTCTAGATTTCTCTGTTTTTGACAGGTGAAGGAGAGCCTTCTGGAAAGTCTCTGTAAACTGACACACTCTCGTCTTGTATACCTTTTTCCCCAGGAATCTAAAAGGTTACAGTCACATGGGGGTGGAGAAGGAATGAACGGCGGAGCAAAAGTTTCTTGAAAGCATGTCACTTTATCTTGCCAACACCGGCTTTTTTTAGATCCTCTTCTTTTCTCCATCTGCCACTGATGACAAATCTTAAAAGGCAAATGACGTGATATGAGGACAGAAAAATGGAAAGATAAAGAGAATTTGCTGCAAAGGCTGAAAAGAAGAGAGTGGGATGAGAAAAATCCTCTATTTATACTACAATCCCGCCGTTCAGTCAATCCACGGCGGCAGTTCACCTACAGCGCTCGGTTTGGCTCTATTTCTAACGTTCTTGCATTTTAACACACCCAAAGATTATCTTCCCCCTTCCTCTGATGCCCTCAAACACAGAACGTTCAGTGCTAACAAGTTCGTGAGTGGATTCCAGTCACGATGTGGCGCCTCGACAAACACCTCTTTCATCACTTCTTATTTTAAATCCAGACACACTCTCACTCTCCTTCCACAGATAACTTCATGCATACAGTCTCGGGGCTCATCAGCACCAATCAGTCACTGCACAAACTGCCTCCTTACCCTCCTTTTCACCTCTTACCATAACACAGCAATCACCCCATACCATGACAAGTTAAGCTCTGATATCCCCTGAGCAGTCATTTAGCCGCGCCACCTAGGAGAAAGATTACCCTAGCCGGCGATCGACATTTATAAGGCACACGGAATGAGGAGTTTTGACCCAGTTGTGGATTACAGCTTTTGTAATACATTTTCATCAAAGCGCTCTTCAAACCTCCGCGCAACCCCTGCCCATCGCACGCACTTGGGATCAGCAGCATGAACGGTGACGCTGTTGATTCAGTTCACACTTAAAGGCCTTAATTTTCTCTGTTCTAATTCACTCTAAAAGACTGAAGCGTCTGACAACTCTGATTTATACTATGGGCTGATCTTCATATTTTACTAAGGATTGGCAGGTTAAACACGTGGCACATAAATACATACATATATATTTTATAATATAGTATATATATATAATTGTTTACATATTGAAAGTTCAATTTTAAAAAACTATCTGGTGGCAATTTGAGAGTTCAAATTAAGAGCTTCCAACACAGGTTTTCAGTCACAGTGTGCAACTAAAAGACAAAGGCGTGCATTTACTTTTTAGTTGTGATATTGTGTCTCAGTCTCACTGGTGAATTTGGAATCCAAACAAATTAGAATAAAATAATAATATAATAAGAATAATGTATTTATTATTCTATGATAGTAACAGCCCTATATTGTAAGACATTGCACTGGTGAAAAATGAAATTTAAACTTTTTTGAGGTATATTATTTTACCTTATCTAGTAAGCACTTATCCGCCATAACGCAAGAAGGAACGACGACACGTCACGCGCACGGCTGTCGAGACAACTCATTAGCGTTCATGCGTTCAGACAGTTCAGACATTGCAGTGCATCAAAGGTAAAAAAAACGATATAAATACTGTTCAGTTTCCTTTCACAGACCGATCGTTTCGTTCGTTACACATCATGTATCCCCCCGAGCGCAGGGTTTTCATGTGTTTTTTTTTTTTTTTTTTTTTACTCTCAAAGCCGTAATTTCCATTCACTTCCATTATAACTGACAGAACGGTCAACCGTTTGAGTTAAAAATCTTTGTTTGTGTTCTACTGAAGAAACAAAGTCCCCTACTGGGGGTAAGCAGATAAACATCAAATTATTTTTGTTGAACTATCCCTTTAATTTCAAGTTAAAAACGTTTTTTTTCTTTTTCTTAATATTTTCATGGAAACCAGACTTTAGAATGGTTTAGAAAGGACACAGCCTTCTACAAAATAAATAAAATAAATAAACATAAATAAGTAAATAATTAAAATTAAGCAGCAAATCTATTTAAGAACATTCTTCTTATTCATGATTATGATGTTACATGATCCTTCAGAATAATTTCTGAAGGATCAAGTGACACTGAAGCCTATAGTAAGAAATAAAAATTAAACTCTGCAGACTGCCACCACAGGATACATTACTATAAAATTATTCTTTTATACAAACAAATACATATATATATTATTTTACAATATTACTGTTTTACTGCATTTTGGTGCAAAATTATTAGTGTACACACTACAGTTCAAAGTCTGGGGGTCAGTAAGGTTTTTTTTTTAAGAAAATTAATATGTTTATTGAGCTTCATTAATGCAACTGAAGTGCTACAAGCCATTGAAATGTTTTGAGTTTTCTTGCTTGAACTAGTTTACAAGTTGTGTCTTTGTACATTTTTGACTTGGCTGACACAACCTGAACTATTGTGGATTCATGATCATTGTCTTGCTATGTGTCCTACATTCTGTTCATCTCAAGCTCTAGATGTCCCCTGTGACAATGTTCCTTCTATGCAAATCCCTGCAGTTCCACAGATGCTCTTTGTGACTTCATAAACCTTGTTTCTGAACCTGTAGGCTCTCGTGAACGCAGACAACCCAAAGCAAGCTTCACACATCAAACAATCAAACAAACCCAGCATGTTATTTGCGTCTTGAATGACAATATATATGAAAAGTATAACACCCAGTGTTTAAAGAGAATTTAAAGAGCTTTTTGTGTTTTCCAGTCTTTGTTTTACAAGAACGGGTTCATAGCTTTTAACACTGATTCAAACTATCACAGACAGAACTACTTATATACATTCAGAGCTAATGAAGTGAATGTAGATGAAGACAAGCTCACATTTTAAGGAAAAGTTCCTACAGAACAGAAGATAAGTCTAAACTCTTCACAAAGTTTCTGACTGTTTCTCTGCTCCTTTGACACTAGCCTGAATGAGAGAAAAAAAAAAAAAAAAAAAGAGCTAGAGAGATAGCGCGAGAGAATAGCGATGAGAGAGAGAGAGTCTATATAGATTACAAGAAGAGTTAAAGACAGAAGTGCAATCCTTTGAATGGCAGCTCTTACTTGACTTAATATATTTTTGAGTGTGTGCGTGCATGTTTTTGAGAGAGAAAGAGGGCTTCCAGAAAACTGCACAAAAATTGACACTGTTAAAAAGTTTCTTTACAAGTTATTCATCACCACTGGCATATTCCAACTATTGTGTCATGTAGTGTTGCTTTCGTCAACGAAAATTACTAAATATCGTCGTCAACGAACCGTTATCACGTGACGAAAACGAGACGAGACGAGACGAAAATGCTGGTCATGTGATGATGACGATAATTAAATGTATAATGCAATATCGTTGACGAATAAAAACAAGACTAAATGTGGTTTACAAAATAAAAACTATGCTAAAATGTCTCTTCATTTTCGTTGACCAAAACGAGACGAAACGAAATGTCACGTTATTATTATTATTTTGCAGTATTTCTGTTTCCTGTGTCTCACTTCAGGGGCACAGACGCAGGCGACGTCACTTCCTCAAGCCCCACTCGCGGCATTATTTAGAACAGTGTTTCCCAACCGGGGTGCCGTCTGTTGAGAGCAGGGGTGCCGTGTAAAAAAATCTTTTTTTTATATTTTTAAATGGCTAAAATGTTCAAAAAAGCAGCTATTATATAATATCCATTTCTAATGTCGCCAATAATTAGAGATGCACCGAAATTCCGGCTGCCGAAAATGAGTTCACCGCTCAGGTTTCACTTTCACGTGGTGTGACACTGTGTATTATCCCGCTCTATGCATGTGTGCGCTCCACTCAGTCGCTCACGGCCCACATGAGTGCTCCACTCATATACCGTTCATGCTCATCGGAACAGCAAAGTCCACTCAAAAATCAAGCTGACAGGAAACATCTATGTAGTATTGTTTCTGTCTGCAATAGCCCTACTGTGTTGTAATGGTGTGGTATATGGGCAACTCTGGTAACGCTGCCCTCTCATTCATTGATCTGCTAACCGTTATGCTCATGTGTCCTCTGATGATAATAGCTTTCTAGGATTAAACATTATTTGGATAATTGGTAATTAAAAAAAAAAATCTCTTAATAGCCCTACTGTGTGTTAGACTTCCCTGAAAAACTAAAAAGCAATTTATTTCATTTGTAGGCCTATCGTGATTTTTTTAATTTGTGCTATCATTAGTCATTTCTTTATTTGTTCTTATTTTATTATTAACTTCTAGGGCCTCCTAAGCGTTTTTATTCAATTCAAGTTTCAATCAAGCTATCCTCTGCTACTACAACAAAATACCCGCTGTAAATCCAACTTTGTTTATTACCTTATACTATCTCTCTCACTAATGTTTGCATATGTATAAAAGCCTACATTAAATTCTGTCATATAAATTGGTCTTTTCATTGGAAATTAGCCTACTGATTGCCACTATTGATGGACACATTTTTTTAATAATATTAAAATATCTGTATGATATTATATTCTGCAGTTCTTCCCTGTTGTACCGAATCTATACTTTTCAAATGATCATATCGAAGTTAGAAATTCAAATATTGTGACAAAATTAATTTTGTAGGGTGCCACAAATTTGTTAAAATTTCCAAAGGGTGCCGCGACTAAAGAAAGGTTGGGAAACACTGATTTAGAAGACGAAAACCAAACAAAGTTAAGTCTGACACAGAAAGGGACCGATGGCCGGCCAGCCTTAGAAGGGGTTCGTCTTTATTTAAATTTATGTGTGTGTACTTCTAACATGTTTGGTTGGTAAAATAAATGTTGTAAATTCAAATCAGAGTGTCTTCTGTGTCTGGAATGGATGTATTCTTGAGTCTATAAGGTAAAAATAATATAATAAGATAACCTTGTTTGAAATGGGTTTGGCTAAAAGAAAATTTCGTCTATACTACTAAGTACTTATACTATATTGACTGGGTTAAATAGAATTGCATTTCTAAAAAGAGACTAAAATACAATTTTCATTGACTAAAACTAGACTAAATGTCATCAGTTTTCGTCGACTAAAACTAGACTAAAATGCTCAGACTTTTAGTCGACTAAAACTTGACTAGACTAAAAAGAGTATGAACGTGACTAAAACTAATAAAAACTAAAATGACAGCTTCACACAAAGACTAAAACTAAAATTAAAACAGGCCGCCAAAAACAACACTAGTCTCATGCTTGTCACATCCTTGTGTGATTGCGCATATGAGTCTGTCCTAATCTGTATGAAGCTGTTAAATAAGTCTGAAACCCCCAGTATGTGCTTTTGTGGTCCTCTGCCACTGAGACAGATGAGACGGCTCTTTATCTCAGAAGAAAAAAATGGGCTCCAGCGGTAAACTTACGGCAAAGACCTTGTTAAACTGTCAATTTCTTCTTTAGTATTACCTTACAAACGCAGCAGAAAAATGGCAAAGATATATGAGGCTGATATATGTATAATTTCCCATTGGGTTCTGAGATTCTCAAATAACTGAGATGATTAATGTACAGTATGGAGAAATGTTGACTTTATAAATAACTATGTGTTTTCAATGGACACTGACAGAAAATTTAACGATCTGTAAAGTACAAACTCAAACAATAAACAGAGACAAAGGATGTCAAACAATATTTGTTCTTATAGCAGCTCTTATATTTTTTGACACATCTCCTCTTACTTGCTGCTATAGTAAAATAATGGGAAGCTGCACTTCATTACAGTTTCATCACAAGTACATAACACTGCCATTAGTGTAACAGATCAGAAATGTGTTGTTTACTGTCTTCCTTTCTGGTGTCTTTGGATAAACATTGATCGGCCTTTAATTATGTTGTGCATCTTTGTGACTTTTACACAAATTGATACCACTGGAGTTCACAAATTGGAAATAATAGAAATAATATACTAATTATTATACATAAAAACAACAACAACAACAACAATAATGCATCTTTTTTTTAAAGAAATTAATGTTATTTAGCAATAATGTATTAAACTGGTCAAACATAACAGTAAAGACACATAAAACATGTTGTTCTTATGAACCTTCTTCAAAGAATCCTGAAAAAATGTAGCAGTTTCCACAAAATATTAAGCAACCTGTATGAGCATTGATGATAATAACAAATGTTTCTAATAAATAAATAGACAATCAAGCAAGCATATTAGAATGATTTCTTAAGGATCATTTGAAATTGCTTTAACACTTTATACCAGTTATTTTACATTGTAATATTATTTTACAATATTGCTATTTTACTGTATTTTTGATATTGAGAAATCAAATTTAAAGTTGTCCAAATGAAGTTCTTAGCCATGTATATTACTAAACAAAAATTAAGTTTTGATATATTTATGGTAGAAAATGTACAAAATAGCTTCATGAAACATGATCTTTACTTAATATCCTAATGATTTTTGGCATAAAAGAAAAATCGATAATTTTGATCAATACAATGTATTGTTGGCTATTGCTACAAATATACCCCAGCGACTCAACACTGCTTCTGTGCTCCAGGGTCACATATATTATTAATAGCCCTGCCATTTATTCAAATGTAAACCTCGCCGACTACACAACCATATGTAGATAAGTGTGTACACTTTTCCAAGTGCCTGTTACACAGCCAAACTGCAGTTACTAGACTATGGCACTGAGACAGAATAATGAAGGTCAATGAGTATCAATTCCCTCTCTATCTCCGTCTCTCTCTGCGGAGCTGTCGCATGACAAAGCCTCGGACCAAAGTTAGCAGAGACACACAGTCCAGAGTCGACCAAATTGTCATAGAGCAGAGAGCAGACAGTATTCCCAAACAAAGGGGACAGGACTATAACTATATAGTTTCTGGCACACGTCCATGCACACATGAACTTGACACATATGTAACATTTGAGTTTAATATGCTTTCTCCATGCACCCTACAACAGACCTAGCCAAGATATTATGTCAACAACATGTCCTGTATTTGCTTGCAACAGCACTGAAACCGCAAGGACCCTATAGGTAGCATTCTGTTAGGTGATACAGGTGATTTATGGGTAAAAAAGCATTCCAACATCTCAGCTGTGCAGTCGCAAGCACATTATGAAAGCAGCTGAGGAAAAGTGCAGAAAGGGGAAAGAACATATTTAACATTTCAACTTTCTATGGTGGAAGAAAAAAATGCACTTTCAAGAGTTACTGTGAAAACCACATTTCTCACAAACAATCTGAAGTAAGTAATCTCAAAGCAAAGACTGTATCTCCAACAACAGCTCCGTGCTCAGACTGCACACACGGCCAAAAACAAAAGTCAAATCTTTTGCTTTAAGATATAAATGCTTCAACATGTGGCACTCTGCTTTACAGTCAATTAAATCAGAGAGACTTACCTGCATTTATGAAGAGCAGCAGCGGTCCAGTGGTGGTCAATGGGGAGAGAGGAGAAAAAGAAAAAAGAAATCATTAGAAAAAGACCTTCAAACGTGGCTGTAAAAGATCAGTTATATACAGTATGACACTGTGTGCTTCAAATGTTCTAGATAAAATTGATCCAGATTTTTTAAATCACGTGGTCATATTAGAAAAAATGCAAACACCTAGGCCTAAAGGAGTTAATGAAATATACATTTCATATTAATGGGGTCAACTGGCTCTTGATAAAGCTGTGAATCATTATTGATTATAATTAATGTTAATGTTATTCAAATTTTAAGCTCCTCTGAAAACCAAATTTGGCATCAAACTCAAAATTTAAGCAGTAAATTAAATCATGCATTGAAGCGGCGGAGCTTTTGCCTCATTTACAGATAGACACACACACACACACACACACACACACTAATCAAAGGTTTACTGAACCACTGAGTTAAACTAAAATGTCAAAGTGCTGCATGCTGGTATCAGCATTAGGCTTGAAATGGTTTGATCTGAGCACATGTAAAACAAAACTTTGCTTTTGAACGTGGGTGAAAACTACAGTACGGAAATGTTGCAGGAAAATGCTTGAAAAGATCTAAGAAAAATCACAAATGAGAACCTTATAATCTGAACTGTTTTGCAGCAATGTGATTAAATGAATAACAGATGGCAACTTTTGCTTAGGTCTTCTGCTTTTAGATTTCTCTTCTGACAAAAAGACCTGAGTAATTTCACATCTCTTCGAGTTTCAGAAAACACTCAAGTGTGTTCTCAGATTTGTCTAGAAGTCTGCCATCAAACTGCAATGATCTGAGCTGTCCTCTCCACAACTGTGTCATCATCTTACAACAATTATTGTCTTATTTGTGTCTATTCAACTAAGGAATTTTAAGAGAAACATCTAAGACAAAGCTAATAGTTAAATGAAGCATAACTGAGAACTCTATGGTGTCTGTATAATAATAAATATAGAAAAAAACCTTTACTGCTTACTAAAAAATTTACACAGATGTTTTAAAGCTGCACAGATATGACATGTTTACAAGTACATATCTATACATGTAAATATACACAAGAAAGTTTGATTTGCATTATATACAGTACTCTTATTTTGTTCTATACTCTACAAACTCTGAACAAATCGACATGTTTCGAGTGAATATTTTCATTGTTTAGGATTTCACTATTTGGAGTTTTTTACTTGTTAGGTGGCTGCCATCCTAAAAATTCATAATGAACCATGAGTGATTCTAGACCCTATTTAAGGGGGTTCAACCCCAATCTTTCATCCCAGCCCCCTTTAAAATCTGTGATTGCCTTAGACGAGCAATTCACTTATCTGTCACTCATCTGTGGACCACTCTCTATTACAATTAAATAATAAAAGGAAATGCCATCCAGTGTGCCCCTTTTAGTCACATACATGCATTGACATTCAGCTACAATAATAACTCACTTTAAAAAGCATTCAAGAAAGGTTTGAACCTTTGAATCACACCTAAAAACCAATAGCATTCCTTTAGATTCCCTATGGCTGAAATCATTCCTTCAATGAACAAATGCTGCTGCAATTAATATTCCTCCTTCCTGCTTATTTCATTTCATATCTATACAACATACTGTATTCTGAAACAGTGAAAGTTACGATGGCTCAGACATCATTTAGAAAACTATGGAAGCAGATTAGACTCAATTCACGCAAAAGACAAGATTCACACATGCGTATACCACACATGATTGGTCGATAGACAGGCTAAAATCTAATTGGCTAAAGAGTACGAGTGTCCCACGTGGGAGGAGTTCGCTGCCAGAAAAGTCTCAGAAATACACACACAAATCCAAGGCGATTCACACATTCACAGTCCATGATGAACTCGTGAATTTTAAATGTTAAAAATTGTTGTATACAGTTGTACATCTGTGAATTGTGTTTTGCATTTGTGAAACGTATTTTATAAATGTATATTCTTATTTTGTGCACGTGAATTAGTTTTTGTGAATATATACTGTATATATTTTTTTTCGTGCACGTGAATTGGATTTCATGCATGTGAATTGGGATACGCATGTGTGCATCGTGTCTTTTGCATGAATTATTATTGAGTCTAATCTGCTTCCATAGAAAAGACCTCGGGAAAAAATTCAATAACCGTGGATTAAAGATTTACTGAAAATGCTAATCAGGATTTGCCTTTTCACAACGTGAAGCACTGCATTCTCGTGTATCTTATACAAGAGAGAAGCGTAAGAAAAAGAGCAGTAAAAAACACTGAAAGTGTACTGAACAGCTTCTATGATGCACAAAATCAAAAAAATTGTTCAAAACTGGCTGGGAAAAAGAGCAACCCAAATATTCAAAAGCTCAAAAAATGCATTTTAAATCTCATCAGCCTTCTAATTTTTAAATGCTGATTTCCACTTTGAGATCAGAAAAAAAATAATACAAATTAGGGTGCACCGATACCGATACCCGGCTATGGTACTCGTACTCGTACTCGTTAAATGCCCCGATACCAAACGCCGATAACACACAGCATGTAAGTGTGCCATATTCAGACAAAGAAACACAGACAACAAAACAACAGACAGCAGAATGAAGTTAAGGATGTCTACTACAAAGTATATGTATGCAATGAATATAATGTTAAACATTCAGTTTAAACATTCAGCCTGTATAGCTGATGTGCGCGAGCTGAGTGGATTGAGCGCGCGGCGGCGCAGATGCACGAGCGAGCTTGTCGAGTGAATATATCTTTCTCACAGACATCACTGGAAAGTTTGATATGTCAAAAACAAGTAAGTAAAATAATGCACGAGTTACTGAAAACGGTAGGCGAGGGAGAGAGAGAGATGGTGCGCAATTCTGTTGTGTGTCCTTTTGATGGTTCACTCACTTAGGCACAGCCCATCATGGAATTTATTAAAAAACGAAATCGTAAACATAAAACCATTCATAGGGGCATTCACTATAAATGTCATTTATTTTTACCCTTAAGCATAGACGATTTTCTGGCGAAAGTGAAACTAACAGCCCGTGTGAAATGCGCTGTACTACTGTCCTCTCATTCTGCATCAGTACAAATACGTGCACGTGTTGCGCGTGTTTTGCTTGCTTGAGTGTTTCTGCATTATATGAGTGGCTTTGGAATATAAAACGCAGCACGTTTCAGATGAAAAAACGCAACAATTTCTGAAAATATCACAGTTAGGAGATTTATAACGAGTGGTTTCCTGCATTATTACAGCAAAGCGCGTGATTAAAGTACTAACCCGCTGCAATGGAGCAGCTCTAATGCTATTAAATTAAAGATGATGTACCATAGAGCAAAAAAATGAACAGTGAAAGTAACAAAAACTTGTAAAATACATTTTAATGGGCATAATTAAGTGTGAAAATAACCGAAGGATATACAGTGAAACCAAAAATAATTCAGAGACCAGATATAATTTTTGATATTTTTTTACTAGTGGGTGCAGGACACTATAGTTCATTTAAGTAAGTGAGGATAGCAAAATAAAGTAAACTGTGACAAATCATACCCAAAAGTTCTTCATACAGTGGACTACCAGTAAAATTGATAAAAATTTGGGACCAAAAATTATTCAGACAGAGTCTGGGAAAAAAAACAAATTGAAGTTGAGGTTTGCATGAAGCTGGACGACAGCATGCCCAGGAGACTACAGGCTGTCATTAAGGCTAAAGGTTGCCCGACAAAGTATTCATAGTTGTGTAAATACTGTCATACTAACAGCTGTCTGAATAATTTTGGTTGATTGTAATCTATTACATACCTTTCTATCAAAATGATCTCACATTATCAGAAGAATTTGTTCTGACACAGTGTAACTCTGCGTTCTTGTCATATTTCATTAGCATTTTCTAAACTATAGCGAATAAACTGTGATAATGTGAGAAATGTTGAAGGTGTCAGAATACATTTTGGCTTGACTGTATCTATTTGATAAATGAAGTTAACCAACTAACATTATACATACTCTTTTGGTTTCTGTACCCAATATTAAAAAAAAAATACAAATGCAATAAAAATATTGGTATCGGTACTCTGTATCGGCAAGTACCAAAAATAAAAGTATCGGTATCGGGCGAGTACTGGAAAAAGTGGTATTGGTGCATCCCTAATTAAAATATATAAATACAAAAAGACAACATTTATTCTGTTGTTCACATCTTTGGCTCAGCTCAAATGTGCCAGCTGTGGGGTGGTCATAGGCACAGATGGATTCATTCCCAGAATTCTGTGGAATAGATGTTAAAGGGTTAGTTCACCCAAAATGCAAAAACTTATGTCATTATATAGGGTTTCAGAGAATTTGGCAGTACATCCAACCAAAAACAAAAGTGTTGCGTTTATAAATTTGTTCAGTATATATATATATATATGAAAGAGTTGTGTTACAAACCCGATAAATGCCTTTTTTTTATTTTTATTGAGTTTCTGCCAAAATCAGTATTGTATCTGGTCGGTATTGAGAAGTCCATTTTTTATTTTACGCAAAATGCAATATTCGCCGGGTTATTAGGTCATGTTTTCTCCCTTTTTTTCCAAACCGCGACAAACGCCAGTCTCCCTTCTCTGCAGAATGCGATATATCCGCTCAACCAATCACAGCGCACCACTCCGTGCACTCTAGACAGTAATGGCGGCACTCTGAATACACCCGGCATCCTAGTTTTCCTCATCTACTTTGTACTTTGTGATCAACAAACAAGGGTTGCACGATAAATAGCGTGTGATTGTCATGCGCATCTCATCAGTAAAGCCGATTCTGTGATTAATAGTACTGGTAAATCTCCATCACGTGCTTTCTGATGGAGCGGCATTTGATACACAGAGCCGTAGATCACTGCTATATCACATTCATTAGATGAATCACATTCAATTATGAACGCGATATTGCGTAGCTTGTCAATGTTAGTGTTTTTACTAATGCCATTTATGTTTTTGTTAATAAAGCATATAGCACTAGTCAACTAAATGAATGTAACATGGCAAAGATGAATGCACTTTTGGAAGTTGAAGGTAAGGGAAATGTCATTTTGGAATTTCTGTGGTCTAATGTGATATTGTTGTTCATGTTCTTGTTCATAATGACATTTTATTTTATTGCTGTAATTAATTTATAGCATTAACAAAATGACCCGTTGAATTCATTTTGGAAGCGATGACTGATGAATGTACTTTTAGTCCAGCGCCTGTATATAAGATTAGTATTGACCAAGTTCAGAGGCTGTCATATGTGGATCAACTTACTATGTTGTGTATTTTCATCAGTTTCAATATGAAAAATAACTTTCATATTGATTCAATGGATTTATTGCATTTTGAAAAAAATAAAAATTATTCCCCCTCATTTTGAATGGCTGCTATGCCCCATGCAGCCTGGTCATGCAGACAAGATGGGGCACACAGGCTGTTAATGAAAATGTGTCTGATTTGCGTGACAAGATTCTTACATTACCAATTTAGAGGGAGATGAGCCATCCCACTTCATGGGTGTAATGCAGTGGACACTACATCCTCCTCGCCCTTATCTCTTCTCTCTTGCCCTCCAAATATGAGCAAGGCACTGGTGATCATGGCAGTTAGAGGGTTTAACCAAGTTAGTGCATGGAATGCTAATTACAGAGTTAATCCCAGCGAAGCTATAAACACACATTCATTCACCAGCAGGAGATGGGGTGGGGAGGGGGAGAGGCTTCCATGATGAACTGATGGTTACAGCCCTCATCTGCTCTCTGATGACTTTTTAATCTGTCACTAATCACTGTGACATAAATGTGACGGCACGCGAGAGAAGCAGGGAAGGGGCAGGGGATCAGAAAGGGAGAGCGAACTGATAACTATCGTCTGCAGCAGTAATGTTTTAATGATGATTAAGGCATAGCTTGTTTTGGTTCGCTATGGAGAGCTACACCCCACAACCCACAAGTGTCTTGAGCAAATGTTGCAATCATGTGAAACCACCCACAGGGATGAGGAGGAGAGGTGAGAGAGACGCAAGGAGCGATCAGGCCTCCAGGAATGGAACATGAATGGGAATTTAGTTTAGTCTTCAATTTAAGGATCACTTTAAAGGAGTAAGTCACAAAAGTTTAAAAAAATGTTTATATAGCAGCAGTCGGTTCATTTTTCAACCAAAGTTTTCATTCTCTGACACCAATAAGGCAAATTTCCACCTACAAAAAGATGCTGGAACCATTCTGCAAATTTTCATAGAAAAAGAATAACAATTTTGGACCAGAAAAACATAAATGCTGGGAGATGAAGAGCAACAACAACAAAAATCTAATGCACAACTAACTAGATCCCATTATAATCAGCAAAGCTGTCTACACTGAAAACACTTGATGTTGTGACGTGCCACACAATCATTTGACAGACTGTTGTTGTTTTTTTTTTTCATCATGCTGCACAGCAGCTCCAGATCCTTCATAAGTCTAAAAGATGGATTTTCTTAATAAATATATGTGATGATATACTGTAATTTATCTGATGTCAGTTTTGACCAATGCATCAAAAGCAGCTTATGGTTGCATAAATATGCTGATTCAGATGGAAGGATGGATGGATAGATAAAAACAAACATTCTCCAATCAGTGTTATTTTAGTTATTTATTGTAGTTATAGTTATTTATATACTATTATATTTGTATTTACATTTTAAATAGCTTTTACTTGTATACTTTAATTTTCATCTTAATTTTAGTTTAATTTCTAGTAATTTGATGTGCTTTATTTTTTCAAAATTTCAAATTCACTTTTAGTTTCATTTCAGTTAATTTCAGCACTTAAAGTTACACTTATTTCAGTTAGTTACCAAAGCAACATTTAATTTTTTCCCCTAATTTTATTTAATAATAACTCTGGCTCCAAATTGAGAACAGCACCATTTTGTTTGGAAAAAAGGCCAACAAAATGGGTTTGCAACCCTACAAGAGACCCCCATCAGCTCGCCTTAGCATAGCTAATCTACATGTGAGTCACTATCAAATACAAGCAGAATACCATGACTACTGTATTAGCAGAGTCCAGGATGTTCCAAGCTCCTGGGCAGCTCAGCCGAGAGGATGTGTCCACAGCAGCTGTGCGGCTATCTCTCACTTGCTCTGAAGGGGTTCCATATCTCCCTCATTTCCCACAGGAGCAAACAGAGCATGGGCAGGCTAGTTGCCTTTGATGTGAGGCACTGGTCTGGGCTCCAGTGATGGCAGATACTTGGAGATATATTGTCAACCTAGCCATCCAAATCCATGCCAGGAACTGGCAATGGAGTCAAACATGGCCATGTAGAGGCTGGGTCTGAGAGCCAAGATGGCTGCGGATTCTACTCCAATTTCCAGCTTCTACTCCAGGGAAGAAATAACTTAAAAAGTTAAATGAGTCTAACCATATTTCATGATTTTAAATTGATAGAAAAATGTGTAACAGAATGATTTTTGGATGCCGGCGCCCAGTACAGAACACCGGTTCGATGATGTTTCACTCCGCCAGTTGAATGGAGACTGCATGGGAACCTAAAGAGACTCCACTGGCTGAAAGAATGTTTACTGGGTACTCTATTCAGTGCCTGACTAGAAATAATATCATCTCAATGCCTAAACGGTAAGATAACCATTAATGTCTTCTATCATTAAATTTGATGCAATGCAAATCAAATTTGTTCATAATTCATTCATTTAGAAAAATGTACACTGTTATTGGACTGAAATGAATCAACACTGAATTGACTCGAGCTGAATAACGACTACTGTCTTCAGCAGAGCTGCTTTCCTGCAGATGTTTGGATTTGATTCATTTTTGAAGTTTGCAATATTGATTCTGTTACTTTCCTGTTTAACATTGAGAAGTTGAAACAATCTGTTGTATGCAGTGCTATAAAATAAAGGTGACTTACATTTTAATGTATTGTACATGAGCATAATAGAAGCTACAGAATGCTAAATTTGTTTATATTTCTTATTTTGTGCTTTTTTTCAGTTTACATTTTGAAAGCAAATCACTATCGCTAGCATATAAGCAAATATTGTTAATATTATACAATACATAAAAATCTATTTTTAATTCTTAAAAATGCATTAACATTGTAAACGTTGACGTTAAAATTGCAGCAATATAAAAATTTACTTTTACATAGAGATGTTAGAAATCTTTTTTCCAACATTTTACTCAGAAATTAGGGCTACTGACTTCAAACCCATCAAAAGGGTTATCTAGCTCAACCAGATTTACCACAAAGATAATGCTTGCCAAACAAATCTTCGAGTTTTGTAAGTGAAAAGCATGGATTAATCAGCCACAACAGAACCTAACACGCATAAACCAGCCTAAACCACAGAAGTTCACGCTGGTCTTTTCAGCAGGAACAAAACCGAAACAACGACACGTTCAGATTAGGAATGCTACATTTGACAACAACTTTAAATAGCATGTAATTGCAGTTGGAAATCATTGCTGGGGGCGCAGAGTCTTAGTAATCTGCGAAAGCATTTTGTTTCTAGGTCCAGGCCTGGGCTGTGTATCTTGAGAGTTAGAGGCTGCATGTGTCTGATTGGTGAACAGGATCAGAGCGGTGGCAGCTGCCTGTGAGGCCTCGTCTCTGGATCCTGTGGTAATTGGGAAAGGAGTTTGTTTGAGAATTAGTACTGCTCACCAGGGACCAAACAACCTCCAGTGATAAACAAACCAAAAAACCAGTACACTGAAAACAAGCAGAGAATACAAAGCAGGAAGTCTGTTGAACACTACAATACAGTTTGTGTGTGTGTGTGTGTGTTTGTGAGCAGCAGAGCGAAGAGGGGCATCAGTAAATAAGTGTAGAGCTTTAGTTAGATGGTGTGTGTTACGTATGTGTGGTCAAACAAAAAAAAAACCCCCCCCCCCCACCCCCCCCCTGCGTGCAGGGTGCGTGTATTTCAGTCTATCTGAGCCTGTTTATGCTGAGCAGTGGCTGTGCTCAGGTGTCCCAAGGCACTTAATCTTTTCATGGATCAGCAGCTGTGTGAGAACCCTACCAGCATACACTAGTGTCCCCAATGTACGGCTGACACGCTCACACTCACAGAGTCACACGCTGATGAACTTCACTCAGGTAAATAAACTGATAAATTCCACATCATGAGCATTTTGTGTGCTGTTTGTCAGCTTAAAGCAGATTTTTTTTATTGACAAAAAAAGACATTAATTTTACATGACTGTGGCTAATCAATAAAAAAGCCCCTTTAAAGCAAGATTTTCCACTTAGTGGACATCTTGGTAACAAGCTGGAGCAGGCAGCTCTTTTCTATCAACTCAATATTTAATAGTCTGTTTCATTAAATATTTTTTGTAACACTTTATAAAAAGATTCAATTCGTTAGCAATAGTTTAAAGTTTTAATCTTTTCATAAAGTGTTAATGAACAACCATTATTTGATAAATGTATTAATCTAGATTAATGTTTTGGGGTTGATAATATTTTTGTATCACTTATGCTTGCCAAGGCTTCATTTATTTAATCAAAAATACAATATAAACAGTAATATTTTTATATTTTGAAATAATTCAATACAAATATAGCAGTATTAAAATAGCTATATGTTAAATTTAGTTTTAAAACATAGCTTATTCCTGTGGTGGCAAATTACTCGAGCCATTACTCAAGTCTTTATTGACATTCATATATATAAACATATGTGTGTGTGTTTGTGTGTGTGTGTGTGTGTGTATATGAATATTCATATGAATAGGAAGACAATTAAACCATTAAACCACAATCATTTTAATTGATGATCAATTTATTGTGTACTTGTTGAATAAATGAATAATTGTCTTAAAAATAATTTACTGACTGCAATTAAATGTATTGTTAATGAAAATTAGTTTTAAACTTAAAAAATGTATTGGAATATGTCGAAAATAACAACAATTTTATCAGATTTTTTTCTTTTAGCTTAAAACACAACACAACACAACACAAAACAAAATAAAAAAATAAAACAAAAAACGTCCCCCCCCCCCCCCCCCCAGGTTTTGGACCCCCCCCTCCCCCCTTCTAACAACATCTGAAGGTGCCAGGTACATCCTAGAATAAAACTAAAAAGCTGATTGGTTAGTGGGGGACTTTCAGTGTTACAATTTCTCCTGTTCATCTTTTTTTTTAAGTGCTCAGTGTGTTCCGTCTTGCAATGTCTCTGCTTCATGAAATCCACGACATCTTACTGAAACAACCAGCATAGTTGTTCATAGCATAGCATAGTTTTGAATGTTAGATATTCTGGTGTCCCACCAAGCCTCTTAACTAGCAAAACCTTTTCAACCAGCTTTATCAGAAAGCCCATACTAGTTCACTAGTTCATCAACTACATTTTGAACAGAATGACCAAGTTGGTAAGCCTTCTAGACTAGCCATCTGGCCTAGAAAATTCACGCTGGTCCAAGCGGGGAAAGGCATTTCCCCTTTTATTGTTATATGACACACACTTTCATATAATACAGGAACAGGATAACAGCCGTCAGTGTGTGTGGTAATGTCATTTCAGACAGTGCGGTACTCATAATTTGATTTTATGGGTTGAGTGTGGGACTAACATTGGCGCCACTGTAGACTGACCAGCCTAATTGCACTAACCCTTACAGAAGCTGTGCTTTTATCCTCCCTCCCAACATGCTCATCTCTTTCTAACTGTGAATTTGTATGCGTGTGCTTTTTTTCCGTTTTGGTCATTGTTTTCCTTGATCCATCACTCCTTCTCTCTCTGTTCAGCTCGTTAGGACACAGGTCGGCGCGGCGGGGGGGGGGGTGGGCTTGAGACTCCCGGGCCTCCTATTCAGTCAGAGGAGAGAAGAGCAAGAAAAGGCTTTGATCAGACATCAGAAGATGAGACTAGCCAGAGAAAAAGCCCATAGACAGGCCCAGGCGGACACATGCGCTGCTGGGTGCCTCCTATGACCTGAACATCAATGAATAGAAAATTAAGAAGTCTGGCAGACACAATGATTTTTTCAGAGCACCAAAACTGTCAATGCCGATGCAGAAGGTTGCTAACTGATAAGCAACTTTACATTAAAGTTTAATTAGATCCAAATTGGCCTTTGTTTATTTACCAGCTCTAGTAACCAGCCTAGAGCCAAATTCTTGCTTTTTGTAGGCTAAAGACACATGTTTATCGCTCCAGATGTTTCTCTGGGGAAGGATGCACATTGCGCTTTTGGGCACAACTCAACAGATGGAGAAAACCAGTACCAAAAGAATAGAGATAAAGATGTGACTAGCAAAACACAAAGAATTTTTTCTGGAGCACAGAAGCAAATGGGACCTTTTTTTTTGGGAGGCGCGAATGGCTTTTTTTTTTTTTTAGTTTTAAAAAGGTTTTTCCTGATTTTGTGTGGGGTTTTCTGGTGAGAGGAAGAAAAGCGCGGCCGATTTTAGACTCAAACTAGACTAGACAAACCAGACTCTCTGATCTTTCTCCCTCCTTCCTTCATCCTTCAGATCTCCTAATTTTTGAAAGCAGGCTCACATTTCAATGGGAGAAAAGGAGGGCATCTCAACCCCTCTGTCTGTTAATCTTCATTAAACTTACAAACCCTGAGAAAAGCAAAAGGAATGAAGCCTAATCTCATTCCTTGGTATTAAAATATTTAAATCAAAAGCAAAAACTAAATATATTGAAAAAACTGCCGTATGAAGATGAAAATAGTCTCAGACGGCACGCCCACAGTCTGTTCGATGACATTCTAATGCATGTTGCAC
>JADLZN010005447.1:55000-162837 GCA_018155175.1 Sinocyclocheilus anophthalmus
AAGCCTCATAGCCCCAAGTTGACCGTTGAAGTACCAGGATTAAGCTTTACACATTCATGTGATGATTTGGTGTGCAATGTCATTGATGCGTGCTTGACGTCCATTGTGTTTTTGCAAAACCAAGTCACTGACCCCACCTTGTTTCACCCCCCAAGAAATTTGCGAGCCACTTTTTCTTTTTTTTTTTTTTTTTTTTTTTTTTTTTTTTATGCCTTCCTTCTGCCCCGTACAGAAGCCTTTTGAAGATGTGCTGCCATTGCATTTGTTCTAGAGGATTGGCCACCCTGCCCCAACAGCCCAAAATGCCAAAAGCACCAAAAGTTGAGTTAAATCGATCCGTGGTTGTTGTGTGCTTTGACTGCCACCGCCCGCCAGCAAACTCACCTAGACCTGAAAACCCATAGCAGAATATATGCGGGCTATTGCTCAATGAGGAAAATGAGAAACAAGAGACCAATAAAATGCAGATGAGCTGAACGCCACTGTCAAAGAAACCTGGGCTTCCATACCACCTCAGCAGGGCCACAAACTTATCACCTCCATGCCATGCCGAATTGAGGCAGTAATTAAAGCAAAAGGAGCCCCCCTACCAAGTATTGAGTGGGGGGGGGTGCGGTGAATGTACAGTAAATGAACATATTTTGCCAGAAGGTCAACAATCACTGAAACTTCGTTCTTTTTATTGGTCCTTATGAAGTCATTCTGATTGATTGAGATAGTAGAATTGCGATGGGTTTTTGTTAAATGCATAAGGCCAAAATCATCAACAATTAAAATGAACCAAAGACTTAAATACTATCAGTCTGTGTGCCATTGAATTTAATGTAATACACGAAGTTTCACAATTGAGTTGAATTACGCAAATAAAGACTTCTTCCACGCAACTTCTAATTTATGAGATGCACCTGTAATATATATATATATATATATATATAATAAGAAAAAAGCCAGATATTTTG
The DNA here is from genome assembly GCA_018155175.1 of Sinocyclocheilus anophthalmus. NCBI lineage: Eukaryota > Metazoa > Chordata > Actinopteri > Cypriniformes > Cyprinidae > Sinocyclocheilus > Sinocyclocheilus anophthalmus. Next base: position 55,960 of record JADLZN010005447.1, read on the forward strand.
GCACAAGCAGTGGCCGGAGATAAAAAGGTTTTTTTTCTTTTTTCCTCTCATTATGTATTGCTTTGTATTAAAAATATGAAAAATACAAATACAATAATATCAAAATAAAACAAACAGCCTGCCTTTATTTTCAGCCTCATCAGGTGTATTAGCAGGCTAGCATTAAAGAAATATATCTAACCAAGATAAAGAATAAACAACTATGTAAGGCTATGTTAGCTCGTAGTTATGTCCGCCGCATATAGCCACAAATGGTGATCACGGTGACCTGAGTTCGATTCCTGTCTTGAGGTCCTTTTTTTTTAATCACTTTAGACATAATTTACTGTTTATATGTAAATCTTGTGTGTTTTTGACTGCATTAGCGCAATCAGACGCGAAAGATAACTTAGTCCAGTAATCAGGAGCTGTTTGACAGGCTTATGCGTGTATACGTGCTTCAGGGTGTACAGTATTTTGAGACAGAGGCTCCGAGAACTGCAACTGATAGATTGTGCGCTGTAGCACGATACTACGATGTTTCTTCCAAAGCAGATCGTGGAGACATTATAATCGTCCATGATCAAAAATGTTGATATTTCCAGAACTCTCAAGGCTGTCTTTGTGGTTATAGAAACAAATTACAAAACTAAATGTAGGAATGTTTACATAGAGAGAAAAAATACATAATTCTGGTGTTTATATCAGACGCTATGTGTTCAGGGATATGTTATTCTCTGTCCAGGCAAATTTCCAGGAGACAGGAGCAGAATGATTCATTCTGACTGCAATGTCAGAAGAGCAGAGCATCTACATCCCTCCAACCAGGTCCACCATCTATGGTAAAACCTACTTATTGGGACAGGGAAAGAGGAGCCTATCTATTCAAATGCGGTTCTGAACTCAAAGAATTTGACACAATGAAAGCCAACTGTGGTGCCTTGTGTCAAGTGCATCTGGGCTAAAAAGTTGTGCTTGAACACAACAAAAAGACTACAGTCAACAGCCAACTAGCATGTACATCTATGTGAGAGGAAATAAATGAGCTGTTGGCTAGGTGTGTCATGGCCTTAACACACCAGCATATTCTTCTTGTGGACATTTCTCTATTTTGCCAGTGAAACAAGCAAAGCAATTTTGGTGCTCTGGACAAGATCCATATTTCTGATGACCATATTTCTAATAACATAATGTTCTTAACATGTTAATTGTTCACTAAAATGATTTTAACTGAGCCATTGGTGCCTCCTCTAGTTGGTGCCTAGAAACAGCTCTTGAAACAAGTATATGAACTCCCAATGATGACATTTAATGATGCTAGGGGACAGACAATTCTAGCCCCTGGTGATATCAACCGATGTTCATTTTAGGGGGAACGATCCCTTTAAGGCAGTGTGAGAACATGAGCATTTAAAAAAATGTTAATTAAAGCACTCATGCAATTATGACCTCGGGAAGTGCAGTAAGATAATTTATTGCCATCTACTGTACCGTTGTGAATCTTGAAACGGTGTTATTCATCAGTCACTGCACTGGCGAAATAGTGAGGCAAGACATGGCCACTACAGCAAGCCTCAATATGTTTTCACAACATATAAAACAGGTAAACACCTCGTTTTCACCGCACAAACAGTAACAAAACCCAGCGTGCTGCGCTAGCACTAACAATCAGCTGCGGCACACTGGCACATATTCAGTTTCATACCATTCCAACGCTAATAGTGATAAGCCACTGATGAAATCAGGCCTTTGCCATTTGAAGGCAAAATAAAAATGGTGTATAGCCGCTGGCCAAAGCGGATTTTGGACTTCACAAAGCTGCCAAATCAGCGAGCACGCAAACCTCTTGAACTTGTAACAGAGGCTTGTTACAGTTGTTAATCAGCTATTGACAGAGCTTGATAACCGGCAGAACTGGCAATTACCCAGATGGCCTAATCAGCGAACGAATGCACAATAAGGGCTTGTGATTCCAGTTAAACCGCTAAACCAAATGTGTACTTTACCTTCCGTTCTGCTTTCTATCACGCAAACGGTGACATCAAACGGCCCACTAACGCTGCTGTTGAAAAATTAAAAAAGTCACTGCACAGCCACTCTTTTCTCGCAGTCTAAGAGAGCTTTTTTCCATCGTTCACTCCCTCTTTCATTCCGGCTTTTCATTACTCCTGCACTCTCTCATAACAGTGGCCTTATTGCAGCAGCACAGTGGAGGAGCACAATGGCAGGCAGGATTTTGCTGAGTCACTGCACTCACTGTAGATGGGGAAACTATTACAGTACTATTTTTAGCCTCCACATAGATGCTTTATCACCCCCCCCCCCCCCTCACCATTTATATTCATTTGGCCAAATATTGGCCGCCGAAGAACTCGCCCCAGTAGTTTTGCCAAGCACTGCAGTGTGGCTGCCGGGATGTTAATCAATCGCAAAAGGCAGCGCTGCGTGGAGTGAGAGTCAATCTGGAACATGTCAAATGGGGTGTCAAGCAGACCAGGTAGACTTGTCACAGGCACATCTGAGCAATCTCGTTTCTGAACAACAAGCAACGAACACTGAGGAAATGAATACGAATTTCTCCATCCATCTCAATATTTAGCAGCCCTATACGTTAGGGGTGTGCAGCGAAGCCATTATCTGTAAATGTATCGGTAGCAATGACAAATTTATCAGTTTCTGTAACTATATTCAGACAGAAACAAGTGAGCAGGGCTTGAACCAGTGTGCCAGAATTGTAGAAAAAGCCTATTTGTAGATGCAATTATTCCATTTGTAGTTTCTATACAGCAAACATACTTGGTATAATTCATAACAGTATTTTCTATAACAACACTTTCTATTAAGCCCAAATTAAATGTTAAAAAGCTAAATAATAGTAAAAAAAAAAAAAAATCATTCATTACAACCTTTGGCTAAAATTTACAATGGAAAAAACTGTCATTGTAAATATAAACATAATAAATTATTTTCTATTACAACATTTATGAGCATAAAATAATTGTAAATGTAAAAACATTACAGTAAATAGAAACGCTAAATAGCAATACTGATTTTTATTACAAACTTTGTCAAGTGTAAAAAGTTAATAGTAAATATAAATGGAAAATTAAAAGATATATATTTAAATTATTTTCATTACAATCTTTATGTAAAATAAATGTAAAAAGTAAATAATTGCAAATATAAATGTAAAATAAAAATATGCTTTGTATAAAGGTATACTTAAGTATTTTCAATTACAACCTTTATGTAAAAATTGTTAAAGTAAACAAAATGCTAAGTAACTGTATATAAATGTAAAATAAATATGTGCATTGTATAAATCAGAAATGCATTTTATTAAACTTGTATGTAAAATAAGATATAAACAAAAATAAAATAAAATAAAACAAAATTCAGCAGTTCACATTTTAGTCACACTGGCTTCACAGACTAACTATGGCACCTGTTAATTTATAGATTCACTGCATGCATCCTGAGCTCAGGTTGTTAATTTTGACAGCAAATTTGATTTAGTTTTAGTCATAGGTGTGACTAAATCTACAGTAATTTAGTCGCCTCAAAATCTAATGGCGCTTTCTTTAGGCTTTAGTTACAGGTAACGGCATTTATTAATGCCCTCCCCCCCACATTTCTCTAAAATGTCCTAACTCATTATATAGGTTTGATATTAGGGTTTTATCATGATAGACACCGATTTAACTGCAGTGACACACAACATGCCTTTATGTTAAAAATAATAAAACCACTTCTCATAAAGAACAAGAACATGGTCTTCTTTTTAATTAAATACCAATGGTTATATATAATGGCTAATTATGCATTCTTTATAGCAACTTGTTTACCATATTCTTCATTCTTTCAAGCAAACATTTTTATTTCTATAAATAAATTTAGATTAATCTTTTAGGGCTACTAAAGTTTTTCAGTCAAGTGCAGTGCGTGATTTTTCTGTCTTTCTGTTGTTGCTTGATTAATGACTCGGACAATAGCAACTAAATTAAGCTGCTATCCCTTTAAAACCGAATGTACAGCTGCAATGGATGCAATGCACTGATACACGTTCTCCCAACTGTTTACGTTCACTTAAGCCATAATCAACTGTTTACGTGAATACTCGTCAAAACGGACAATTCAACATCATTTTGTGTGTAATTCTCCACTCATGCGACACGAAAAAGTACTCTTGCGCCTTGTGAGAAGCGCATTCCTGTGTCAGTGATGAACTTCAGGTAGTCTGCCACTCAGCAAAACTAGACCGAATGAACGTTCTATCTTCTGCACCGCTCGTCAAGATTTACCTATGTCTGCTCTTCTCTTACTCCCACATATTGACATTTTTGAATGTTTTATCTGATGTGAAGCAAGTGTATGTAGAGCATCATGTCCGATCGGTTCAATCGAATAAAGCATCAAACTCGAACACCCCAGCCAGATTCGTTCTGAATGAATCTCTTCCCAAATAGTCCCTCTAACATTTTCATCTCATTTTTATTCGTTGACGAAAATGTCAATAGATTTACGTCATAGTTTTTGTCATTCAAAAAGAGTTTTAGTTCGTTATCGTCTCGTTGTCATTGGTGAAAAAAATGTCGTTGACGAAATGAACACTGTCCTGAGCTTGCTGGGATAATCATAAACCATTTTCTTCAAACATTCAGAAGAACTCATTATCCGTGCCTTTCCCAGTTTATTCATCTTTGGGCACATGCCTATAAGTCAACACAGGTACACATTTGGACCCTGAATGACCAGTGAAAAGCTGCATTACAGGGTCCTTCCTAGATGGCTTGTTACTGCTAGTCTACATTAGCGGCAAATGACTCGTGAAGAAATGGCCTTTTAGACATTAATAGTGAGGCCATCACTAGATAAACAAGATCCTCTGTCGCTACACGAGGCAAAAGCTGAAAAGCTAAACCCATATGCTAAATGAGCCGCCAAGGAATGTATTACAAGAAAACCAAAGCAGTGTAAGTCAAATATTCAAAGAGGGGGAGAAATCTTTGATACATGCGGATATTTCTGCATTTTCCTCTCTCTTTGAGCACATGAAGAATGATCATAGTAGGTCTGTGGTGGCGAGGATTAAAAAAATGAATGCAAAGCCTCACATGGCCTATGTCTGCTAGCGCTTACATGAAAGAAAAAAAAAATCTGCAAAACGGCTTGGATTGAACTGGCATACAGTATAAAGAATATAAATTAAAAACCATCCAATCACAGAGGGGTTACTAAACACCTCCAAGATAGAGATTCCATGCAATATCCATTACTAGGAATCCTACCATTCAATAAGTGCTGATATTTCTTGGAAGACACCTGAATCTCAGGAAAGAAAGAGAATACGATATCTCCAAAGTGCTCTTGTTGCTTTTAACTGAAACTGAAAAAACTGGATTAGCTCAGTCAAGGTCACAAAACTGTAATGCACACCCAGTGTTTGGTTAAACAGGGCCCACCCAACATAAAAAAAGTGTGATAGATAAAAAGGTGTAAGAAGAGTCAGCAGGGTGACTGGAATGGATATATATATATATATATGTAGCCGTTTTGTAATTCTATAGATAAATGAAAGCGCTCTTAAATGCATTCAGATAGAGGTCATCTCCCATCTGCAGGTGCTCTGTGGCTTGCCAAATTACATATTCAGGAGTTTTTGGTTTCCTCACAGTCAAGGACAAGAATAATGACATAGCAACCAGGGTCAAAAATGAATACTGGCAAACTGACAAATGCAGGCAACAAATGGCTTTAAGTTACCACATAAATTTATAATCAATCCTGACTCATACTTTCAATGGAACTTCTTTTTCTTCAGCAAACTATGTCGCGCAACTACACTAGTGCCCGATACCAAAAAAAATTCCTTTGAATAAATGAAAAATGAAATTGCATTGCAATTGCGTTGCTGTCTGTGCAGGGTCTGAGAGCTCTCAGATTTCATCAAAAATATCTTAATTTGTGTTATTTATATCCAGTAAATTTCCTCTATTCATATATCATAATCAAGTGTGGCAAAATGGTACTGCAGTACGTAATCCAGGACCGCATCTCTTTGCACAAGTCCCACAAAGGTACAGCATGACATATCTAGGCCACCATTAAGATGATGACTATCTGCCTCTGTGCCTTTGGACCTACCGCCCTTCTGAACTGCTCATCTTCAGCCTCCGCTCGTCACTTGGCACGATAAGCACACCACACCCCTATTGTTTCACACTCCGCATGAATACATTTTGTATTTGTATTTTACTTTATGTATTTATGCATTTAGCAGACGCTTTTATCCAAAGCAACTTACAGTGCATTCAGGCTATACGTTTTTTACCAGTATGTGTGTTCCCTGGGAATCGAACCCACGACCTTTTGCGCTGCTAACGCAATGCTCGACCACTGAAGCACAGGAACACTTAAAAAATATTTTTTTACTTAAATAACTCTCTCCAAAACATGTTTTCCCCCCTCAACCCACATATGAATAAACAAAGGACAGCAAATTGAATTCTACAGTCGCAAACCTCTGAAATCAACCGTCTGCAACATGTAATTGGGGAACAGCGCACAGTCCAAACGAGACAACAGTGACATCATCCACAGTGTTAAATACTGAGCTCACCGCAATAAGAGCCATAATTCCAGCTGAGCGGGCATCTGTTCACTGGCTTCACTCTGAATGGCAACACAATAGTGTGTGAGTTCGTGTGTTTAGGAAGATTGACTGTGAGGATGGGGTCATGTTGAATTGTGCAGATCATAAAGCTTGATTTGTGGCCTTTAACTGTCTCATTCACAGCCAGAGTTTGTGAGTGGTGTGGAGTGGGGAGCAGAGTTGCACTATTTGGCCCGAAGCAAAAAGTGTTTCTTTTCGAAAGCTGAGCATCAGAGTTTCCTCTCTCAAAGATCGATTTGATACCACTCCATTTTGAGTGCATTGCAATTGCACGTCAGCACAAATTCCTCACTCTTTACACACATTGTTAACAGCATTGTTAACACATTCTAAATTAAAATGAGTGTAAATTAATGATGAAAAGTGTAAACACATTTTTGTAGAATTGAAAAAGACAAATGTCAGGATTGTTTATTTCAAATTTGGAAACAAACAAAAAAAACAAAAACTGAGAAATATGTCGTTATCTCCTATAGTTAAATTAAAGTGGGCTGGTAAAATTGCTGCCACTCTGCTCAGTTACTCTCAAATAAATACATAATCTATCTGAACATTAAAAGGAAGAGTGAGAGTAAGAAAGACATACTGCAGATGCATTCACTAAAGGGACAGTGAAGGAATCATATAAATGCCCTTGACAGCCAGGACATGTCTGTCTCATTAGTATAGGCTCAGTCAGGCCAACTCCCCCTCAACTTCAAAAATGCCTGGCTGCTAGGCAGTATATAATAATAATACCAGCAGCTACTGCTCCCATTGTTGGAGTTACTATGGAGACCAGGTGCAAAGGTCAAGAGTGAGCTCCCTGGATCAAGGCACCTTTCTCAACTTCTGGCCACATTTCAGCAGCTCCACACCAACCACTGCAACCACTTTATTATTTTGTACTTACTCTGAGGTCCACTTATAATGTTATCAAGATCTTTTACATCAAAAAACGTCATAACTTCGAGGTAATAAGCTATTTTCTGTCCTGTTTTGACCCCCCTCATCCGAACGCTCTGTTTGAATAGACGTGGCAGAGTGAATACTCAGAAGTAAACGCCCACTGCTATGATTGGCTAACAGTTGTTATGTTTGAAAGCCTTCGTCCTTCACAGATGGACGCTGCTGTGATTTAGGTTAAAATGCATAAATACTCAGTACATATCAAACGATCTCTAATAACAGATAAAGCAATAGTGATTACGTAAAACAGTTACTCACACTTGTGTTGGTGCGACATCGTATCCAATATAGTCGGACAGCATTGTATTTTAGTTTCAATCTTTCTGAAAATCCTTCGTCAAACTGTGCCTTGTTTGTACATGAATATGCATTAAAATGAAGTGAACAAATTACCAAGTTCTTACTGACTTGGTCTGGCACTTCATTAAAAATACAGTTCATCAAATAAAGTTTATCATTTGGTTTCTGCATAGACCTGCGTTTGCCGCTCTTGTCATTTACCTACTATGTGTGCGATTCAATGGGCGGGGCTAAACAGGCAGCGATGTAGAAAATAGAGTGACACATTCCTCAACCTGTCGTTTTGGCAGACTGGCTTCAATATAAGCTGTTTTTAGACTATTGAGAAAGTTTTGAGTTCTGAAACTTAGAGAATGATTTTTTTATAGCACTGTGACCTCTTACATATCAAAAGATTAAGGGAAGTTTGATTTCTCAGTTCATGATCCTTTATAGAATTACTGAGGGATAGTTTACTAGGAATGAAGACGAGATCACTCAACTCTGAAAGGTCTGCTTTTCATGTTCACAATTTTAGATGTCATGTCGCAGTGTGTCACTAGCAAAAGCTGTGCATTCACATTTGTTTTATGCCTGTAATAAGTCATGTGGAAAAACATATTTTTGGTTCTACTAGTTCTATCAAGTCTTTAAGAGAACTATGGGATAACACTAAAGGCCAAACCAAAATGGAGAAAATTAAAATTGATTTGAGGACTGTATTTAATAACATTAACACTTTAGAGGCCAGTCATTTTGACCCTTGGTTTAACCTCACAACATGGTATAAAAACTAAATTAAAACATATTGCAATATCAGACTTAATAGCAGCTGCATCACTGTATCGCCAGGGTGCTTATTTCTGACCGTTTGTTACAATTTCATTCAATGTCCTCTTAAATTAGCACATTAATAGCTGTCACATTGTGTCCAGGAATTACTAAGCAAGCCAGAGAGTCATCATTAGAAATTACTCTTAATAAATGGCTTCAACATAACAACCAGCTTAAAAGGAAATTGAATACTGACAGTGACAGAGGTTTCTCACTGCAGGTGAGCGCAAATATGGTCAACGGCATTAATATCAATACACAGGCATCAATATACAGCACATCATGAATAAAACAGCTATACACTGTATGTAAAACATGGCATAAATGTAAAGAACAATTAATAATATATAAATATTATTTATGTCATTTACATTTATCATTTCTGCCCTGCATTGTTGTATATGTAACATGGACAGGCTCATGAAATGTTACCAATATTTTCTACCCGGTCTCATGGCAAATACGTACCCGGGGGCACATTTTTGCAAGACGCGAAATACGTACCAATAAGTACAGATCACTGCAGTTTCCAGTTGAAATGAAACACTAGAGGCAGTAAAACTCCGACACCTTTAACTCCTTTTCACACAAATTTATAGAGTTTCGAATAATAAAGCGTAATTTTCGCACAATTACTTGAAGAGTATTATGTTGTGACTTCAAAACATTTTTAATATGCTGGGAGATTTGAAAACTGATGCTTTTGAGTGTTAGCACCGCACATATCCAGCTTCATATCAATGGGTTTGCATTTAAGGAAGTTAAAATGGCACGGTTGCATCAACAAATGCGTTTTTTATATCAGTTTTGCATTTGTTAACACTATCGGGTAGGTTTAGGGTTGTGTTTGGTGTAGGGCATATTTCCAACACAATAGAGCATTAACTTTTAGCGACAGTCCCCGGATATTTGAATTCTGAACCGCCGCAATACGTACCTGAAGAAACGTAATAAAAACACAGCAATACGTACCTATATCAACGTAATAAAAACGTACCAGAGTTCACGTATTGAACCCGTGTTTTAGCGCCACTCAGTGGACATTTCTCTTTGAAACTGCGGCGAAACGTGCAGTAAGGTACGTAAAAACGGTGTTGCAAAAAAAGTGCACAGAGGTACGTATTTGTATGAGACCAGGTTGTTAATATTTTTCTAAAATTTCACAATGGTGATGCTCTCCAGGTATGAACAATTTTTCAAAATTTCTACTGAAAGCCTAACAGATTACCAAAAGATTAATTTACTTAGTGAATATTGAGAGATTAATATTTCCAAAACAAATATATTATAAAAGTGCTAAGAGACACCAAAGTTGGAGAGAGTTGGCATAAAAATAAATAAATACAGAGCAACACATCCAAAGCTCATGATCTTCAAAGGTACTATATTTGATTTTGTAGTATCTTTTGCTCTCCCACAGAGTAAACTACACATATTTATGGCTAATTTCTCTCATTGGTTTTACATAGTGACCTTTTAAAGGGTTCATATGATGCTGCTAAAAAGAACATATTTTGTGTATTTGGTGTAATGAAATGTGGTTTATGCGGTTTAAGGTTCAAAAAACACATTCTTTTCCACATAATTTTTTCTCCTCTATGCCCCACCTTTCTGAAAAACGATTTTTACAAAGCTCATCGGTCTGAAAAAGTGAGGTGTGCTGTGATTGGGCAGCTATCTAGTGTGTTGTGATTGGCCGGATACCTAAAGCGTGTGACGGAAATGTTTCGCCCCTTACCATATGTGATGATGCCCTGTCAGGCCGGAGCGATTGATTCAAAAACATGAAAACCCATTATAAACGAGGCATTGTTGCATCCAGTGGGGACATAATAAATAAATGATTATAATGACTCGTACTGTCTTTTTACACGTTGCGTTGCAACGCGCCGCGTAAACATAAAACCATGTCTGAATTTGTGATCGGAGAAATGACCAACAACAAGCCCTACTCTACACTGCCAAAAAAAACTCGCTTTAAATATATAAAAAAATAAAATATAAAAACTCTTTAAATATAAAAAAAACATACTTGCAGTCTTTGAGTCAGAACAGCCGGCATTGTGCAGGAAACAGTACTCCATAAAGTGTCAATTTTTGGAAGGCAACAAAGTAGTTTCGCTTTCACCACGGAAACAGCATCACACATGGGGCCTACAGTGAGCAGGAAGGCGGGGGCTACGTGAGGAACAGCGGGAGGGGTTAGAGTGAGCAGAGGAGAGTGGGCTTGAGACCGGATCGCAGTCCGGCGATTTCGACGAGAGAGCGTTCCGGAAGGACATGTGACAACTCCGGGTTGGACTCCGCTTCATCCACGGTGAAAGCCGATCCGGCGATACACAACGCAAAAATGGCAGCGGCAACAACAAACTACAGCGAGAATAAAAGTTAGGCCTTCTTTCTTTGCGTGAACATTTGGGCGGCGTTATGCAAATCTTACCACATTTTGACGTAGACATGTGGGGGCGTGTTAGAACGAGCCGTTTTAGGTAGGCACAGTTGACTCTTAACTTTTATAAAGAACACCTCTTTGGATTTGAGACTTTAGTCTTAACAACTTCAGGGATCTTATCTACGCACAAACAGCTTGTAACACTCCAAAGAGAAAGGAAAAATCTAAAATAGCATCATATGACCCCTTTAACATTCAGGTGTAACCCTGGGTAAACTTGGGTTAATTAAGCCTTTACATTATTTCTAGTGTGATTAATCCCTGTTTAGTTTGATTGTAAACATTCACGTTTAAGTTAGTTACTGTGTTTATTTTTAAGAGTGGTCACCTATATTTATAACCTTCAGTATGCAAATATGGGTAAGCAAAATCATTTGTTTTGATTGGTTTGTAAATGTAATGGTCCCACCCCCTTAACTGTTTGGTGTATTCTGATTGGTGGATTAAGATCCTTTTTAAGGGGAGAACCGTTGAATGGGAGAAGGAGAAGAGAGAGAGAAGACTCAAGTTTCGTTTGATCCGCGATTGTTAGTGTCTTAAACTTGCTATTTTGTTATAAAGTAGGTGTTTTCAGCAAGAAATCAACTGTCAGTGTTTTGTAGTTCACTGTCTAATTTGAGTATTTCAAGTTAGTTTTATAGACTAAGTGTCTCACAAAAAATTGTTTACATTTGGACGGGAAGCCGGTTGTTACAAGTGTCTGTGTACAGATCGTCAAGAGAGACGGTGAGCGTGTTGAGGACATCGCTGGACGATGGACTACAAGAGCGCTGATCGGCATGTATTACAAGTTTCTCTGGCATCGACAGAGAGGTGTCGCAACCCAGATAGCGCTCTGATTCCCAGAGAGAATTCAGAGTTCCTCTGGCATCGCTGGATACACCGCATCGAGGGAGAGTTTACGATCACTGTCAGAGCAAGAGAGAGCTTGAGCGAAGTGATCTTCATGCTAGATCGCTTGTCATTCACTTGCATTCGGGTACTCTGCATTGTTTTATTTTGCTCGGTTAGAGTGAAGCGGCCAGTTTTGTGTTTTAATCGGCCTCAACGCACCCTAGCAACGATCCAGGCCTGCAACGGTGGGGGTTGATGAATGCATGTGTGTGTGTGTGGGCCCACATATATGCTGTTTATTTTGATTTGATATTTAAATGCCAGTTACGGTTATTGTTATTGTCCCAGTTGCTCTTACAGCAAGCTGTACATAGTCAGAGGGACTAATTTCAGTAGTCATCTGCAGATGCTGAGATATATTGGAAATAATTCACTCAGAGTCAATTTTAATTGAGCAGTTTCCTTTATTGAAGTGTTATCATTGATACATTGACAGTATATAGTCTATTTTGTTACCTTTTTACACTATTTATTTATTGACCTATTTATCTATTTATTTATATTTTTCTATTTATTGACATTTACATATTTATTGAGATTTGACTTAATTTATTCACTTATTTTGATGATAAAACCTTATAGTTTTTATACTTACCCATACTTACCTGGTGTATTTACCTGGATTCACCATACTTACCTGTAGGCTTAGCTTGTAAATATTAGTAATAACAGAGGTGTGTTATAGTTTATAATACTAGTCGAGAGACATATCGTCAGAACCCGGTGCTCCACTCAAACAGAACTCGAGAGCCGTAACTCTCGAGAAGGCAGGGGGCGCTACACAGGTTACCTCAAAATTATTTTAGGCACTGCAACAAACAAACTAATAAAGCCTGACCAACAAAACAAAAATCTTTTTTTTGTTGTTTTTTGAGGAATTTTGAGGAAAGGTTGTTCTCGTAAAGTAGGAAGTATTATTGTAGCCAGAACTGCACAATTCAAGATGTCAGTCATCTCCAAGACATAGATCTTGCATTTAAAAATAGAGAAAATCAATGGTTTCCTTCAAGCTGGCTATATGACCAGTCTGTGGCATGCTGTATGTATGCTGTAATGGAAAACCGACATTAAAGGCCAGTGCCACAGGAAACAGATCCACTGGAACAAACTGGCATTGGAGTTTTTCCCTCTAAGGCAAACATCGAGAAAGGGATCTCCTGCAATTTTCCTGTCGACAGCGCTCACTGGAAAGCTAATATAAAATGACTTTGCTACAACTGATGTCCACTCCGGAAATGAACTAGTTCTGTCCAGCTGGGCGGAAACCCTGATGATTCCATTAACTGAGAGGGAATGAACTGTAATAGAAACCAGTACTGACCCACTGCAGAATCTCTATGAATGTGGCAGTTGTGACATCGCATGTTGCTTGTATTCCATCATGTTTGGATGACTGCTGGGACAAAAGAAACGACTCTCCTCGAAAGTGTCGAAAGTGCACAACAGAGTTGTGTACAGTCAGCATCTTGTGTGTATCAAGTGAAGGCCACAAGTGTTACTAGACAGTTTAATCACAATCACAATATAAAGATTCAGAGAGCACAATTACAGCTTAAATATATATGCAAATGTCCTCTTAGGTCAAAGGTAATTGCTTGGCTTCTGTCTCTCATGATGCATGATGAACAAACATGCTTCTAGAATTTAAATGTAAAGTGGATGAATACTGATGCAACACAATCCCCAATGTGTTGACTCAACACATTTGTTGCAGGTGTGGTCATGTAAGGACTAGTGTCCTCTTTCTTGCACTGAGAAAGACTAATATTGCAATTCAGTTAGACAGTTGAGCTGTTAATAAATGTAACTGGAATGCATATGCTCCAAAACATTTCTTATTTAAAACTCAAGCAATTGGGGTGAAATTTGAATGCACGATTTTTTCTTTTTTTAAACCAGTTAAGCGCAAACCCTGCACACTGCCAATTATAAAGATTTAACTGTTCATGTCGATCAACAAGCATGTCAATTGCCTATACAACACCCTAACCGTGACCTTACAGATTGAGAAAACCAATGAAATTGGTTAACTTGTCAGAAAAAAAATCACACTACCCCATAATTAAACAGACAAATGGAAATTGGGAATAAGATTTGTATGCAAAGAATACTCATAAATGACTACCCTATAACAACACAACATAAAGCTTAAGATAATTTCAGCTGAAACATTAAAAAAGGGGAAGTAGGAAGTGAGTCAAACAATAAATCTAAACTGATACAGAGAAACAGTAGCCTAAGGGTAAACCTTGAATTAATACCACCTTACTTAACTGGTAATGAGCATTCATTGTTTTCACTGTGTACAGAGTACAGCTGGGAGTAACAACATGTTATTAAGCTTAAATAATTCATTTGAATGTTAGCTACACTTTAACGTGACGATTGCAAAATGGTTAACAATCCTAGCAATGTTCCTTAAATTTAATAAATGCCTAAGACACTGAATTAAAACGCAAACCAAGAACAGACCACCAAAACAGGTCTTTTATACTAAAAAACTCCCTCTTCATTCAACCCCCTCTCGCCCCATGTCCAAGAAACGCAAAACAAAAAAAAAAAATATTCTGAAAGTACGCTGACGCGCTTTAAAGCTATCACCTTTCAGCAATGCAGCACTTGAGATTCAATTAAAATTGAAGCAGCGAGAAGGCTGGTGGCGGTGGCGGTGTGGAAGCAGAAGCCTGAATCTTTTGCTGGGTAATTACACAAGGTTGTGTCAGGAGAGGGGAAGCTTCGAAGAAGCAGGGACAGGTGCGGAAAGAGCCAGCATGGCGTACTGACAGTAATTGCTCCTCTGAAGGGGAAGAAACATAGGAGAACATGTGTAACCATGAAAGAAACACAAGCAGTCCAGATGTAGAAAGGATGGATAAGGCTTGCTCTTACATACATCTGGAAACAGACTGATTCAGCTTAAGAAGGTTTCATGGTGTTTGTGTATCGGGTGAGATGAGCTTTCTGTACGATCTCAATCAAAAATGTTCTTCACCAGGTGCTCAAAAAGCATTTTTTGTGGTGTAAGCAAAGCATCGCGTAGGTGTGTGCTTTGTTTGTATGATAGAATGAGATCTTCATACTAGAAAAACAGTAGTGTGTGTGTGTGTGTCTGGATCTCATCCAGCATTCAACATTTCCCTAGCAGCTCTTTTTAATAGGACACCCTTCTCAGAATAGTGTGCTATCAGCTGAATGCAAGAGAGCAATGGGAGATGCGTTATCCAATGTTACATTAGAATGGCAGAGCCGTACTCAAACAATGAGCCAAACTGCACAACAAGCAAAGAGCTTTTCCTAATCTCATTTTAATGACATATGCTCTGCTATTATGGTAAGCCACAGGAGTCACAAACGCTCTCTGTGAGATAAAAAGTAATTGAAATAAGTAACTGGAGTATGGGACGGCCTAGCAGTCACTCCGGAGTTTGGAGGAAATTAAATTCAGGTAATAATTGCTTATTTAGAGCCATCTTTACATTGCAGAAAGATGCATCTTAAGAGACATAACTAAAATAAAAAAATAAAATAAAATTACAAATCACATGAAATTATGCATCACATGTTTGCAAGCCGTTTTCTTTTTTAATGCAATTAATTAAAAAAGCTGAATTGTCAGCAGTCACTACTCCAGTCTTCAGTGTTTCATGATTCTTTAGAACTCATTCTAATATGCTGATTTGGTAGAAAGGCTTTCATATTATTATCATTGTTAAAAACAGTTGTGCTGCTTAATATTTCCACAATTTTCCGATCTGAATTTCTTTGGTCTGTTGAACACAAATTGTTTTGCATACTATGGAAGACTGTTTGTCTATCAATATTCTTCCAAATAGCTTATTTTGTAAAAAAAAATCTGTATTTTTGGGTGAACTATCCAACTCCCAAAAGTTATTGTGAACAAATAAATCAAATGCTACAAAATAAAGTTTTTCAAGTATTAAAAAACAGGACCTTGAGATGAAGACATTTATGAAAAAGACGGTTTAATTAAAATCTATTTTTAAATACTAAGCAAATATTTTTATATTAAAACTCTAAATTACTAATTTAGAGTTTTCTAAATCGTTCTGTCTGTTTTTTTAAAGTTACATTTTAGCATTTAGTAGTTGCTTTTATCCAAAGTGACTTGCAAATGAGGAATGCTAAAAATTAAATTTTGGAGGTAACATGGATCATTCCTCTGAGGTGCAGTAAAAGTGATTTTGTGGATCCAATTTGGTGGCATTCACCTACTAAACATTTGGATGGAACACAGGTTTGCAGTGAGACGGGTGCAGATCTGGCGGCTGTTTTATGTGCAAATATCAGTGCCTCTAACTTGATGCTGGCAGCTGCCGGGCAATAGAGTAATATGAAGAAAGGTGTAATGTGGACTCTCTCGGGTTCAATGATGAACAAACACACCACTGCGGTCTGGATCATTTACACTGTATCAAGTTACTGTACCTTAAGGGGCTGTTCACACTTAACATGTTCTTATGCTTACCAACACAAGATGCTGAAAAAACCATAAGACAATAGTACAAAACATCCATTGTGCACATGCTTGTACAAAAAAAAAATTTTAAAGCAGTGCAGTGGAACCCAAATACATGCTCTGTGTGAACCTGCCACAAGTCCTTCAAATGTCCTTGCCGCGTATATTCTGCAGATGAAGAACGGTGTCTTCTGCCGCTCTAATTACCCCATACTAATTAACTCACAAGCTGTTTCAGCCCCTTACAAAGTCATGTAGTTGTGTCTCATGTGAAATTCTAGAAAATCTCCCACACAAGCTCTACAAAATAATTGATACAGTAAAATGGCTATGTAGTGCATTAAAAAAACTGTATATCAACATATAACAGGAGGTTATAAGAGTATGTGTCTCATTAGCATTTGTATCAGTACTTATGTAAATATGCTGTGAATACCATATTATGAAATGTTACTGAAATGTAATGATGAACATTTTGAAATTTTAAATGGAAAGTTTGTAAAACCAACATTTAAAACAAGGCGAAGTATAAAAGCCGTTATGCAGGTCTATATAATTCAATAAATCAAATACGATTGCAAATGACCAAACGAAATATAATAGGCAGTAACGACAGATATTTGGATAACAAGAGGACCGATGGGAAACAGACATATCATTATACGGTCAGATATAAGACCGTATCAGACAGACAGGAGTCTGTGCTCAGTCATATGGTGGCCACATTGACCTTTGCCCTTTTCTATGTAGCTAATGAGATAATATGTGTGAAGAGGTAGTGGTTGCGGGAAGAGCAAGATAACCTTTGGAGGGGAAAGCGGGAATATCATAATGAGTGAAATATGATGTGCTCTGTTGCCAGTAGCTCTGGGTGAGACAGACAGCAATATAAACAAGTGAATGATGAAGAGATGAAAAGGAAAAGTGTGACTGCTGAGGGGGAGAACATCACAACAGACAGAGGGATGGGGAGCCTTCTAAAGACCTGCTAGAAAACTTGCTACTTCTCTTGCCATTTAATCTGTGTCAAATAACCGCAAGGGTATAAAAAGTGACCTGAGCAAAAGCCTTGTGTCAATACACAGACAAGAATGCTTCTATAATTGTAATCTACAGTACATGCATTGCAATTCAGTTACTAGGTTTAGAAAGTTTGAACATTTGAATCGGTGCTTTGAAAATCCAGGCTTTGAAAAGCCGTGAGGCATAAGCAGTTTTAGGATTTCAGATTATGTGAACATGTTTGTACACAGAGATGTGTGCTCTGAGGATTCTAGGAGTGTGTATCTTCAGCAAATACAGGGAAACGGGACCATCCCTCCTCAAACGAGCTTATTTCCCCCTCTACACTGACAGTGATGCCTCTTAGTACAAACAGAAGATCCTAGGCTCATCCTTCAAGAGTGAAGTAACAGCAAACACTTAGCAGCCCACTCCTCACTAAAGGACAGGTCTTATATGAGCAAATCAATATGTCAGTGCCGGGCCGGTGAAGCTCTAGGGTTTGGTTTTGCTTGTCCGTCCAAACGGCGTTTATTATTGACCTTGCACACTGTGGTCAATGGTCTAAGCGACTGACTATGTTCATCGATGTCTTTCAATTACACAACTGTGCAAAGGTGCAAACACACACACAAGCAAGCTTTCCATAGTTCTAAGCCTAAAACATTAAGCTTTTCCGAAACATCTCCTCATTTTAAACTAAGCTGCTGGCTTCCATTCCCATTTTTCGTAAGCGTATTTGCCATTAGAGGAATCTGTAAGATCGCTTAAATTGCCAGCTGAACTCAGACTGTTTGAAATCAATGCAAAAGCACAATTTATTCATGATTTAATGAAATACTCATTGTGAGATTAAACAAGTGGTTTTTGCTCATGCACACACTGACTGACTGTTTCTCAAAGAGAGCAAAAAGAGGGTTAAACCACAGTATCATTAGCTATTCCCACTTAGAGCTCTGAATGAGAGATCTGACACACCAAGTTGTGCCGTGGATCTTCACTTAACTCAGATGTTGCATCATAAAGGATGCTGAAAGTTCTGAAAAGATTGCTCTTTTGTGTTGTTTGCTTTGAACATCTGGGCAAGTCAGTTTTATGGCTTTTTGTGATGAAGAGAGTTACTCAGTTCTGGTATCTCTAATCTTTGAAGAAGTACTTCACCCAAAAATTCTTCAATTACTTCACTCATTTTGTTCCAAAACTCTAAGATGCTCTTTCTTCCAAAAAAAAAAAAAAAAAAAAAAAAAAAAATTCTGTAACCACAGAGAGATGAAAGCTTTCTTTTTCAATAAATGACATTTAAGGTCAGTACTGACCATCTGCCAAAAATTAAAAAAGCACGTCTTACAAGTACGCAGTAACAGTCTATTTTATATTATCAGTATGCAAAGTATACAATGACTTCCAGAAAGACTGACGTTTTACAAAGGAACTTTCTACAGGGTGAAACATTTTGAGGTTCATCTTATGCTACCCAAATTGCATTTTACAAAGTGTTTGTGATACATCTGTGACATTTATATCTACCATAAAGTATCAAATAATAGCAATAATTAATCATGTACTATCCGTTAATTATCCTAATGAAGTGCTCATGCGGCATACTGTTACTATGGTTACTTCCTAAGACATGCAAACACAACTTCTATTTACTGCAAGGTGAAAATGCATGCCATAAGTAACTTGTAATTTAAACGTTTGTGCTTACTAAAAATGTTAAAAAAAGAGTTAAAGCTAACATGTAAAATGATTATATACTTTCAAGATCCTCCTACCTTTAGTTGTTACTTCTTTTTTGGGATGGAGAAGGCATCTTCTGACTCTTAATATCTGCACACTCAATTTTGGTGCAACTAGTTACAAAGCATACAGGACTCAATTACAGTTGGCCTAATTACAAATAAAGGTTCTAAAATATCATAGAAGAACAAATTTTAGTTCCCCAATGCAACCTTCGGTGAACAGTTCTTAAATGAACCATTTGTATTAATCTGAAGAACCTTCTTGCCACAGTGCAGTGAAACCGTTTCATTAATGTTTAAGGTTCTTTGTGGAACCACAGATGCCACAGAACCTTTATTTCTAAGATGCCATTTTTAATATATGTAAATGCTTCATGAAAGACATGTGTAAACCCTTCAGAATCCTTGTAATTCAGTACAAAAGTTGAATAGACAGTATTTATGGTGCTATTTCTCATTTTTGGAGCTTTACAGCCTATTGAAAGGAAAACAGCAACATCAAAATTCTACAAAGAATTTTCATATACCTGTTAAACTACAGTATATCCTGTTAAAGGCACATATTTGTTGTGTTCTTTCCCCACCTGTGTCACCAACCGCAGAGACAAGGGCACAAGGAGACAGTGAACCTACTCTGGTTGAAACTTGGTTACTATAGTTAGGTGACAGATGGGCCCAGGCGACATTGACAGCTGGGTTCTGGTTAGGAAGGCCCCCCCCCCCCCCCCCCCCCACATATCAATGCAACACAGGCAAAGGGCAGGTTGTACTGGAATTCTGCGATAGCTCTTGTTAAAGGTGGGGTAAGTGTTTTCTGGTAGCCAATGTTGATATTTCAACTCACCAAAACAAACACGCCCTCTACCCCAAAAGGGTCTTGCCCCTATTTTGATAGCTCCGACCCACACATACGTACGCAACCCAGGCAAAGATTAGTACTGTGAAACAAAGCAAAACCAATGTTACACCGTGTCTGCACCGGACGCAAGTGGCGCGGCGCGACAAAATACTATGGAACTTATTATAATCAGGGATGCTGTCTACACTGGATGCGGCGCCACGCAACATGACAAATCCACGACTGTAAACTGATGACTCGTTCTATTTATGACAGTATTGTCATAAAATAAAAGCCCCCAGAACTACAAGGAATGGACTATATAGATATATATATATATTATATTATGGAATTATCTCTCTCTCTCTGCATGAGCGTGTGATGGCCAACAAGTAACAGCAGACAGCCGAATCCTTATTGATCTGGTCTGTGGCAGCGAAATAGCCCCTGTCAGCACTAAATCCCTCTCCCTGTCACTCTTACCTTGGACAAGCAGTCCCTCCAGTCATTCCCACAGGAATATTCATGAGTGTGCGAGAGACTACCTGAATGCCAACACGTCCGACATCAGCTTTTATCATCAGGTAGAACCAAACACTTGTTACAAAGGAAACCTAAAGATGGGTTTCAGTGGCTCCTTAAATGTATTTAGACATATTCTAAGCTTAATACTGTATGAACTTAATTGCATTAGATATAAAATAAATGCAATAAATAAAAAAAAAAAGTTTTTTTGTGCTATGTTTATTTTAAAACAAATACTATTTGGTTTGATATTTTGTTTGTCTATTGTAATGACATTCATGCGGCTTAAGTGTCCAAATAAATTTTAAGTTCATTAGTGACTGTGAATTTTATGCCCATGGCAAATCTAATGTTATTTACACTCAAATGTTTTTTTTCTGTCGAAAGAATCCTACTCGTCTCTTGGTGGGCTGCGAATAACTGCCATCATCTAAATATTGCATTCGTGTACAAAATTCTTTATCTCCTGCCTTTCTGTGCTCATCATAGTTCCAAATGTAAAACAAGGCATTGATGAAAGTCAATGTCTCCGGGCTCTCTCTTTCCCTCTCAAACCCTTTCCATCTCATTAAGTGGTGTAAAAGCTTAACCAGCGTTAGTGGTACAGACTTGCAGATCTCAGGGGATGAGTGTGTGGGGCATGAGTCTCTTCTGTTGGGTATGAACAATCAGGCAGGAAGTAAATGCAGCAAAGGATACAGGCCCTGCATCCCAATGTTCATACTATCCATCCTAAATAAATATTATGTGAGATTAGAATAAGTGTGTCCCAAAGCATAGTACGTTGAAAAGAGTATGCTAAAAGTCCCCTGATGGTCTATTATTTCAGGTCGATTTTTGAAGTGTGGATCTGAGCACACTCTAATGACTAATACTGCCCACAATCCATTGCGCTTTGGTGAAGGATTGTGTCCAGAACTATAAACACGAATAAATACGTTAAAAAACTACAACCATGGTGGATGTGCGCAACCGGCAGTTAGGTAGAGAGGCTTAGAAAAAGGGGTTTGAGTTGCTAATATTCAACATTTAACCTTGTAAAAAAAATATGTATTTAATGTTATCTGTGTTATATTTAATCTGCAACAGCAATGTGAACTTTTATAAACATCCGTTTGGTCATTAACTTTTAAATGCATCATTATGCATAAAATATGAGCAGAGTTCTCGGCATGAAAGACTGGCAGATCAATGTGCTACTTCTTTTCTCTCCAATACGGTAGGAAGTTAAATGAAATGCAGTGTGGAGGATGTTAACTGTGACAAGATGATTGACAGGCCAGTTTACAGTGACAGGGTGCGTGTATCTATGCAAGCGTCCGTTAAAGACACAGTTGTGTGATGTGATAGTATGTCCCAAAGCTTGCCTACTCCTCTACTACACACTCAAAAGTGTGTACTTTTTCTTCACCAAAAGAGTACATACTTTAAGGGCGCAGTATAAGAAGGCACATTGGGATTGCAGCAAGGAGAGGTTCATTGTATAGACCTACGGATTCTTCAGCTGTATAGGCCTATTCTGGCCATGAATAATTGAACATATGATCAAATAGTACTTTTAACATCAGTACAAATACACAAGTGCTTCTATTCCAGAATCCTGTCCACTAGCAGCATACTGAACATATTCATGCTTAATTAACATAAATGAGACTGTTTAAAGTAGTTCCTTCTTAAAACATGTCTCAGTTGTCAAAATATTCCCTAGCATCTGCTAATACTGAATTATATTATCATCCCTAGCAATTTAATGGCCTGATTATGTTGTTGCTACATAATTAAAATGGAATGACCCATTCAGGATGTGATGTTAAAGGGGTCATATGATGCTTTTTTAAAGATCATTATTTTGTGTATTTGGTGTAACAGAATATGCAGACATGCTTTAATGTTCAAAAAACAAAAAAATATTTTTCAAATACTGTACATTATTGTAGGTCCTCTATGCCCCGCCTCTCTCAAACGCTTAGTTTTCTACAAAGTCCCTCCTTCCGACAAGCACAGTCTGCTCTGATTGGCCAGCTGACCCAGTGCATTATGATTGGCCGAACACCGCAAGCACTCGTCGGAAATGTAACGTCCCTTACCATAATCGCGAGCTTCATCTTTCAAAATAAATGTAAAGACAGTAAATAATGTCATTAGTTTTATCAGTTCAAGCCCGAAAGGGGAACAGAAACAGTAATGATGCAGTACACAAGCCGCGGTTAAGACAGCTGACTCTACTGTGATGTGACGCTGTCTCTCTCTCTCACACACACACCCCCCCCCCAAAAACCCACCAACGATGCGCAAAACTCTGCATTTGAACAGTCAATAGCAAATACTTAAACTAATAACAAAACAGTAGCTGATTCAGAAGCGCCAGATTGTCATAGCAAAGTCAGAATTACCTCCTCTCCTAGGTTCACGAAACGGTTGTCCATAAAATGCATTGCTGTTCTGTTGTAAGTAATCTTAAAGATTTCTAAATGCATCTACTTTCGGAAGGCCAAATAAAGTGCTTTTGCTTTTGCCTAGAAACACACAGCGTCTCCCTGACATGACTGCTTCAACACTAACTGCGGTTACTGAAACCACGCCTTCTTTCTTTGCGTGCACATTTGGGCGCATTATGCAAATATACCCACATAGTGACCTAGATATGTGGGGGCGTGTTAGAACAAGCCGTTTTAGGGGGGTGTGGCAGAGTCTTAACTTTGATAAAGAATATCTCTTTTGAGACTTTAGTCTTTGCAACTTCAGGGATCTTATCTATGCACAATCAGCTTGTAACACTCCAAAGAGAAAGGAAAATTTGAAATCGCATCATATGACCCCTTTAACTCAAACACCATGGGTGATTATCTTTAGTTCTTACCCATAATTCTTTACGACCGTCCTCTTTACATATTATTGTGTTTGACGACAACTAAATTCAACATGGCTGACAAAATTGAAGAAGCAACAAGTTGTTTTTTTTCCCAATAAGAAGAAAAATAAACTATTCCATTCCTTTTGACAATCTCTACAACCATTATAATAATAATGCAACCACCTCAAGCATATTTAAATAAAACAATACATAACTACTGAAACCTATCCACCTGTTTGGAGATGATCATTCATATTGTAATTTCAAACACTTCTCAGGAGACTATTTCTATTAAGAAATCTCAAGAATATTCAAACTGAAGGCTTTGTGAAGAGGTAAACTGCTGAGTTGGAACCTGTCAAAAGAAGTGAGGAGGTGTTGAGTTTGCTACCAGGGTCTAACAGATAGCAAGACTTGCAGGTTTGTGACAGGTGTTGCATGATACGAACTCTGAGCTGTCATTAGAAATTAGTGCACTGTCATGGGCAGAAGTGATGGCGAATATTAACTAGGCTTTACACGCATAGTAATAATGTACTAGATATTATATGATAATTTTCTGTTGAAATATAATTAGATAAAAGACATGACATGCTCAGAAATTACTAAATAATTAAAAATAACCTTATTAAAAAATGCATTCCACTTAAAAGTGCTGTAAACTATTTTTTATGGAGTGACACTCAGAAAATATCTTCTTTACCTGACAGAAGCTATTGAATTAGGTGTCCTGAAATATCACACCTGTCTCTGTGACAACATGAGGCTCTGTAAACTGCAAACAAGAAGAACTACTATCTTGTCCTCAGCAGGTTTGTCAAATAATAAAATAAAAACCTTGAGGTTCTTTCAGGCGGATTTATTTTGTTGCTTTACTACAGGCTATTTTTTAATAAACACCGTATCTGAGTTGCCAAAGGAAAAATACGCTACATAAATACAGTCTCCAGACATTTGGGACCAGCCTTATCTTTGACTAAAATCTTTTTTCCCAACCCAACCATCTCACACACAGCTGCTTCCATTCACCATGCTGATATCGGATTCTTTTGTATTCTGTGTATTTGACAACATTAAGATCCTATCTGACAGCTGCTCCCATTAGAATGCTTCATTATTCAATACCCAAAGCAAACAATTCACTGTGCGAAGCCAAACAAACTCAGGATTCTCTCAATCATGTCTCGATGTAAACATGTCGAGCGCTGACAGATATCCACCAGATGGACACAGCCATGCTTCACATTTTCTGCTTCAAAATAAATAGTCTAATTTCAGAGAAATTAGGGCCAGGGATTGGAGGGTTCAGGTCTACTCATCCATGTTAACACTTTACAAAAGACCAAAGATGCCTCAGCCTTTATAGACTGTTGTACCAATAAATGAAATGCTTATATCCATTATTGCTTGCAAGGACTAAAATATTGAAGGGGCCTTTTTTCCCCAAAATTCAGAAAGACAGCGAGACCGTTGGCTATATAGGGAGAGAATAGAAAAGAGTGGAAAAAAACTCCCTTAAGCTCGATCACAGCAGTTAAAATTGAAATAGCCGGCAACAGCACAGTCTGCAATACCATCTAACTGTGGAAATGCCACCATATATTGAGACTGCAGACAGTCTACACGCTGCTGACATTTCAGACACTCTTCAAAAGGTCAACATAAACCTGAAAGGTACAAATAAAAGAAATGAGGCAGGGTGTAAGGTCAGTGGGGTTAAGGTAGGCAGACGCAAGATGTTGAAGAGCACAAAATGCTGAACATTACAACACATGGAAACACAACAAATGCTTCTGAACTTAATTTATCCCTTTAGGCTATGTAGCTGCACTGACTTTGAAGACATTATGAGGTCTACAAATTTCACATTTTGGTTTACGAATGTGTAATCACCCACAGATCCTGAAAGTAAATTCAAAGATCCATTGTTTGCAGGTGTTACGCTTTTGACCATATGGACTTAAAAAAAAGACACTCTATTTTTAGATTGTATTACTCTTACAGTTATAAAACATACTTTTTTTTTTGAAAGTAATGGAAAATTGGCATTTCTATAACATTCTGCCACATTTAAAATTATGTATTTTCTAATTTTTGGCATGATTTGACAAAATAAAAGGGTGATAAGATAAAATAAATAAATATAGTTCAATATCATTGGCAAACAAATATGCAAACCTTTATTAATATTTTACAAATAAATATCTTTATATGGGGTGAAATTTCTGGTGTGGTGGAAATTACTATCAGTCATAAAAAGAGAAAAAAAATGTATTTCTTGAAAACACAAAAATGCATGAAGAAACACCCTCACACTGTCAATGTTTAGGAATGACAGCTGTATTTGCTAACAGGTATGACTCTGAACTATCCAAATACATACATCAGCTTTACAAGCAATTGAAATACAAAATGTGGGTGTAAGTTCTCAAATTGCAAAGGAGTTAGTTACAGAACACAATGTTACTCCTGCTTAAAAAAAGAACTGCATGTGAAAGCAGCTATTTAAGACTGACAACTGCTGTGGAGCCAGCAACTGCTCTCTTATGCAGAATGGCTGGCAACTGCTCAAACCCACCTGCAGTTAGTCATGTATGCTGTAGATGCATTTAATCACATTAGATTTCAAATGAACATAACCCTGCACAGCCTATAATATGTAGGTCACAGAGAGGTCTGTGTGTGGCAGATCTAGGCTGAGCATCCGGCTCTAATTGGATTGGAGGCTTTAGGTTAAACCACTGGCACCGTCAAGCTCAAGGTAAATGACTCCCATAATCTCCCGCTGGTGAACAGCCCCCGTGTCAGTCAGTGACCTCAACCCAGTCTATAAATGACAGCATTAGGAATATTGTGACTCCTTGAGCTCCTCGTGTGTGATTACGGTTTATTAGACTGCTGGCCTAATCGTGACCTACAGCTCAAAGAATCTGTCACGTCGGTGAGCTTCACACACAAAACAACCGGTTCTGCATAAAAGTGTTTGTCACAACATATTTCTACAGAACCTTCCCACTCCCCAGACCCTTCCAAAAAACATTTACAATAATACATAAATGCGTACAAACACGTATTCAAATGCCTGCTCGTTTTTTGCACGCCACATTAAAGCTGATGGCTGGCAGTTTCAAGGGCATTATCAGATGCAGTGAATGGGCTATAATGCGCATCATGCTGATCCGGAGGAGACAAGTCATTTGTCTGAGTGACAGGTACAAGCATCCCCTACAAACCAATCAGCACTTCAATATAAAGCCCATGCTTCATTGTATAACAAAACCCTCAGGATGTACTCAAGACTACTCCATTAATGAGAGGAAGTCACAAAACTTGCGTAAAATGAGTTTTTCAATTGAGGCGCAGAGAACATTACTGTTAACACTTTTCGAGGTAATGAGGTGTCAAAGATTATATGAATTAAAAATGGTTCTTTTTGAGAGAGACTCCAAGAAAGTAGACCTCAGACAGGAGAGACATATAGACACTAAACCTGACTGTATACAGTAGATAAGTTATTGAAACTGGTCCAAGACCGTTCTCAAGGTGGGGAGGATGTGGTCATACCATTGTTGATCCTCACTAACTAAAAGTATCAATTAACAAAACACAGATGGAACACTCCTGTGGTGTCCCTGCTAGTAGCTTTTATTTATTTGAGTCTAGCTTGGCAGACATTCTGTGACTGGTGCAAGTTACTGTTGTCAAGGCAATGGATTTGGGGTTGAGCCAGACACCCAACCAAGGAGCCATCTTAAACTGAATAGTCCTGAATAAAGCAAACCTATCCAAGTACGGACTGTAAAATTACATTTAATGGAGGTCTGAAGATGGATTGCTGTACAAAATAAATCCACCATTAAGTGTATGAGTGGCACTGGAATGGTTTACCTTTTAACTCCATCCCAGTGATCTACAGTATTGACTGGAGGCTGATAACAAGCGCCACTCACAAAGGACAAGATCTAATATACATACTGTATATAGGGTTAGGGGTGGTGTGTATATATATATATATATAATATATTATATATATATATATATTGCTTCCAGGTGTATCACATCCTTGTTTAGCAACGTGCTAAAATTAAACTCTATTGCAATGAGTGGTGCTACATGCGAATTTCTACCTATGTAGACCTTCGATATCTACGTAGAAAGTGAAAAAAAAACAAAAAAAAACAGCATGATGCATCTTGTGTAAAATGGCCCCTTATGGACAAAGACTTTAAAGAGGGACAATGAAGGAGAACATAAAAATGGCTGAGCAATGACTTTAAACATTGATAGGTAATTATTTTTGAACATTTATCTCCAATTAAAAACATGCAGTGGGGCTTATGGACTGTCAGGCTCACTCTCCCAATCCACTTACTGTATACACTATAGACATTCACATCTGGCTCTACATCTGGAGCAGCAGATCTAGTGGTTTGTAGGCTACACTCTGAGTGGACCCTGATGAAAAGGCTGGCAAATCACTGGACTTTACACACAGATAGAGGTCACAGGTTTGAACACAAGGAGAAACCCATCCATGTCAGTCTATAATAAATAAATAAATACATCTGTCACTGGGGCGACACCCTTACCAAAATGTACACTAGTATTGAATGTTAGCATTATTAAGACAGATTTAGCATTCTGACTGGGTCAAAGCAATTATCGCAGGCATAGCTAATTCTTTGTTTATTCAGTATCATTTTCAGGAATGTATACACTTTGTATTGAAACAGAAATGTAATTTAAAATCTAATAGTGCGGAACAAATAGTGGTAGAAAAACAATTCCATGCTAATTACTGCATTTAGTTATTTGTATTAGCAAACCATCCACTGTAGAAAATAAAATGGCTGGAAGCTGCACAAAAGTTTTTGATGTGTTGGACTGTATGAAGTAAAACCCAATATACCTGAGTGATGAAATAAGCATTTAAGATGTTGAGGGAGACAGGGGGCAAGAGATAACTTCTAAGTTCGCCTTGTAATAATTCAATAATACCAAGGAGATTTGAGAATTTCCACCAAAAAAAAAAACCTTGCTAAACTCCAGGTAACCCAGCACAATGTGTTTAGCATCTCTGCTCATCTGCTTTCAAACCATTTGATGGCAAAAAAGTAGGCTATATTACAAACTGTAGATCATCATAAACGGAAAAAATAATAATAATAATAAATGATGATTAAAATAATCCACTTCTCTCTGTCTGTTTACTTTGTTAGACTGTGAAGGAAAGGATAATGAATCGTGTCATCTTTGCCATGCACCTATTCTACATAAACTGTTGTATTATTTTTATCTGGAGGATTTTCTGTGACTGATATGAGGTCCTATCGGCCACAAAAAAAAAGCATATTCTAATGCATTGTCTGGAGTCTGTCTGGGTAGAGGAGCACTAAACATCTTAATCCAATGTGATAGTGTTCAAAAGTGGCGAGACATTGTCCGACTCAGCAAGCGAAATTTGTAAGTGTCGCCAGTAGACGCTTTGGGTAAACATTGCCAGCAGACATCCCAGTGTAAACGTCACCAGTAGACGTCCCAGGTTAACTTAAGACAGGTGGGTAGGGAAATTTAACACAGGAAAAAATAGCTAATCTCAAAATAAATTAACTAATAAATACAATTAAATTAACAAACAAGCAAACTATCTATCTATCCTGAGCATGAGGAAATACACAAATAATACACAAGCCTTGTAACTGGCCCAGCTGATCACTCTAGAGGCTGCTCACTGCACCATTTTTACATACACTAAACTTTTGCCTGTATATTGATTAGATTCACTGTTTTGGACTGCCGCCTTGAGCTTCAGCTTTTCATTTCAGAATGATGTCTAGTGAGTGATATGTGGGCGCAGTGCATCGTAGTGCTTCTTGTCCAGTGAGTGACCGGTTCTACAACATTAAAGCCTATATTGTAGTTTGCTAATAACCAAGTAATGCTTATGTGTAATCTTTATGTAAACAAAATAATAATACAAATATATATATTTTTTTTTTTATACAAAGACATGGAAGGTGGATTGAGAAAACTATATTTCAAGAAAAATTGAGTAATGGACAACAGAATACTGCTTGGAAATACATTTAAAATATATATATTTTTTGCACCCGGCAAGTGCAGGCATGGATATTCACCGACACTGATATTCAGAATGTCTGCAATCTGTTATAATAATTTGTTTATTATTACACTTTTCACAGATGAAGGGACTTACAGTAATCAAATGCCGTGTATACATATTCAAAAAGATTTGTCTGATAATCTCAATTTCCCATTTTTCATTGTTTTTTCATAGTGCATCTGCTGTTGTCTCACTTTTTCCTTAAAATAACTTTTTTTATTATTATGAATAATAGGTCCAATCTTGTATAAATTGTGTCCTCCATGTTGCATGTTAGTTGTGGTAGCCTATTTCTGCCTATTATGGCAGTTGTATTTAATTCTACCTCAGAATTCCATTTGGGGTGATCAATAAGGTTCTGATTGTTCTCAGGCTGCTTAATGTAATAGTCTGGACAATGCGGCCCAAATAAGTTCCCTACTCCTGGTTTCATCACTGACTTTGTTGTGTTGGCTTTTTTTGAGCTGTACAAAGACTAAATTAATTCTAATTTTTAAAATAATAATAATACTGCAATAACAGATTGTTATTTAATGGAATTAATGATTTTGATAGGAGAGCGATGAAGGAATGTTGTGATCATTCTAGCGTACTTCCCACCGCTACTCCTGGCAGAGGTGCACAGGAAGTTTATTTTCTATGCAGCACTGCCCTGGGGACTACACTGAGATTGAGTGAGAGTGAGTGCTCGAGAGTGTGCGCACATACATACACATGTGTGACAGGTCTCTCTTCCTTACTGACACTTCTATAGAAGACATGGTGGGCCATACTAAAGCACACTCTACAAGATCTGAATGTCACTAGATACTGCCTGTCAAGGTGAATCTGGAATTTTCTGGAACACAAGGGATTTATAAAGACAAGGTGCTGTAGCTCAGAGACTTTAAAAATCACCCAACAGAAACTTGTAACATCTCTCATCTCAGGTGGGTTTTGAAGATATCTACTTAATCTGCTTGAATCCCCCAACAACAGGATTTACTGCTGATAAGGGAACACAATAAGCTTGGTCAGTTATATGTGGGCTTTGTTGTCAAATACCATGAGCACTGGAATGAAAAACAGTGTTCTTAAAGCTACCCATTGTAGTCATCTAATGGGACTTGCTACTGCAGTAGGGATCTAATACACGATGCCATAAATCCTGTAATTGTTTCTCAAGGTGCAGTTACATTAGTCAAATTTTGTCCTTTATCTATTATCAATAATGTACCAATGTATGAAGCTCAGCACACACAGAAGTCACTTACAAACCAAGCAGCTTTCTGTTAGTGTGGTGAATTCACATGATCAACTTGAACCCGCTGCAAAATGAGTGCTGGGAAATCTTTCGCCCTCACAAGAAATTCCAGATCACTGGATTTCCTCTGCAAAAACTCTATGAACAAAAGTAAACATGAAGTCACCTTCAGGGTAACATCTGTAAAATAACATTTGCATTGCTCCTCCATGACAAAGCTCACATATCCAGACAGAAATAAATTTGCTGGTTTACAAGGAACATAATTATTAAAGCAGGCATCATGTATACATTGCAACTGCATGTGGTTATTCAATACCGATTTTCTGATTCTAATACATGCTTAATCTCATTCTATATACACATGAGTTTAGCTATGTATAGCTGAAAACCACATGCAACCATGGAATTCTGGAAAACTTGAGGTGGTTTACAGAAAGAAAAAAAAAAGTCAAAATGTCAAACAGCAGCTATGCAGGACTTTAGCAGTGGTCAAAACGGATTCAAAAATGATAAATTCCTCCATGTAGGTAAATGACAGTTCCGACAGGCATTACATTACCACATGCTTGTCATAAAACAGTAAGCAATTTGGCTGGAAATTTTCTCCTGGGTGGTGGGAGAAAAACACAGACATTTTGTATCTGGACAGCAATAAAATCACTGACTAGCATCTGTAAATGCTGAAACTGAAAGATGTCGCCATGTAAAACAATTAACACCTAAATGGGGCTTCAGTTTTGCTGTTTAATATCAAATTCAAGTGTGCACAGAGGAAAAAACAAGCATCAATCAATAGCAGATTTTTTATGTCCTCAATGACACTTGTTGACATTGTTGTTGTCATTATGGCAGGGAATGTGTGAATGGGATGAAGGTGGACATGTCTTGTGGTTTGTTTGCAAACATGTTGAAATCACATTTATGTTTTAACGTAACACCCACTGAAACAGCCTTGGTCACAACATTCAAATATATTCTCTGAATTTGAGTCGATCAGAAATTGGAGTTGGAAATACAGATGGTGAATAACTCCATTGCTGTTGGTACTAAATGAGGTGTCATTAATTACATTTTGACAAATCAATCGCCTCATTAAATATATATTTTGCTCTTACAAAACAAGCTCAGTTTTTGTAAAAACATGTTAACTTCACAATTGTTAAAGCTGAATAACCGTTATATTACTGAAATGATACAACATATACAAAGTGACTCCCAAATCCCCAAACTTCCTCATTGTATAAAGAGTTTATGAATTTCATGTTTGACAAGTGACCATTATTGCTTCACCTAAAGTATTAATTGTGGTCTATGCAACCATTAACAGCCATTCAAAAGCTACTTTTGATTGAGAATATGAATTAGCAGTTGCTCTTTCTTTTGAGCTGTCATTTCTATAATGACTGACACATGACCATTAAAAGCCCATCTGCACCAAGGCTTCCTATGGCTGTAATCTTGCACAAATTACTCCTAATGGTGAATCCACATCCTCACATTTCACCTCTGCCACTCATGTCCTCTAGTTGTGTGTATTAATCTCGTTTGAGCCCAGACTGCCTGGTCATTTGAGGGCGAGACTCAGCAGGATGGGGTCAAAAAATGTGTGTGTGTGTGTGTGTGTGTGTGTGCATGAAAAAAAAAAAAAGTTCTCAATCCAATAAAAAAAGGGAAAACAACCATTGGAAACATATTAATCTTTCTACACCGGTGCCAAATGCAAACATACATTTTTATATACTGCACAACACCTAAGGAGACAGTTTACTCCAATTTGTATTGCCGTACATCAAACTGAGGTACTGTTAAAACACTTTCTTTTATTTTTGATCAGTGCTTAATGGGTCTTATGAGTTTGCACGGTTTAATTCTTCTACTCAAAAAATGTGGCATCAATAAACATGAGATGCTCAAACTTGTTTAAAAATTGAACGCAGATTAATAAGTAAAGGTGAGAGAATTGAATTAGTGCGTCCGCTGCTTCCCAGAAGGAAGGTGATTTGAATTGCAGAGTAAGCTATCTCCTAATCAAACCACTCAGCACTGCTGGCGAATCGCTGTTTGTCAGAAAGACACATGTCCACCTGGAGGGGAGTAGATTTGTCCTGGATGATCCTAATGCTTCTTCACTAAACCCCAAAAAATATCTTTTTGCGGTTTGTTAATGGCCATTTAGATTTTTCATAATTTTTTTAAAGGGGTCATATGATGCTTTTTTAAAGATCATAATTTTGTGTATTTGGTGTAACAGAATATGTTGACATGCTTTAATGTTCAAAAAACACATTATTTTTCAAATACTGTACATTATTGTAGGTCCTCTATGCCCCGCCTCTCTCAAACGCTTCGTTTTCTACAAAGACCCTCCTTCCGACAAGCACAGTCTGCTCTGATTGGCCAGCTGACCCAGTGCATTGTGATTGGCCGAACACCGCAAGCACTAGTCGGAAATGTAACGCCCCTTACCATAATCGCGAGCTTCATCTTTCAAAATAAATGTAAAGACAGAGCCCGAAAGGGGAACAGAGTCGCGAGACATACACAGTGATGAAGCTGGTATGTGTTTGCAGTACACAAGCCACGGTTAAGATAGCTGACTTAGAACTCTTACAGTGCGTTCACACCAAATGAAAATTTAATTATTCGCGCGAGTAGATTACGTACAAAGTCAATGCAAAGACATGCATTGAGCGACACGTTTAACTGAAAAAATTTAAACTTGAGCGGAAAATTCACCTGATGCGTTCTCGCGCAAGCCAAACAGCGAAGAGCTTATAGGTATGTCTGGTTGAATCAGACAATAGAAGAGAGCATTATTGTAGCCGTCTTTTATTATATAGTTCTGGAGCATAGAAAACAATTAAAATTAGTTGTAGTGGTAGTTGTATTTTATTAGCGTGGCTACAGAGATGCTGCTATCAATAAAATAATAGTAATATTAGTGTATACAGTAGTAAAATGTAACACGCATTAATACAGGATCCTAACGTTATTCGTCCTCCTCTGGATGGTGCTGTGAACCCAGACACGTCGGCGTTTGGCTTTCCATTGTATTTGGGACTTTTTGACAACAGGTACAAAACAGCGATTTTAGTTATCTCCACCATGGTTGATCGCGCTGTTTTTATTCGCGCGAGTGACACGAAAAACATCCCGCGAGTAATCTAGAGCGAGTGACGCGATGCGCATATTCGCTTCACGTCTTGTGTGAACACACCATTAGACTCTCTCTCTTTCTCACACACACGCACACACACACACAACACACACGATACGCAACCTCCGCTTTGAACAGTCAAAATAGCAATACTTAAACTAATAAACAAAACAGTAGCTGATTCAAGAAGCGCCACATTATCATATCAAAGTCAAATTTCCTCCTCGCCTTTGCGTGCCCATTTTGGTTGCATTATGCTATTTTCCACATAGTGAGGTAGATATGGGGGGTGTGTTAAACGAGCCGTTTTAGGGGGGCGTGGCAGAGTCTTAACTTTGATAAAGAATATCTCTTGGTTTTGAGACTTTAGTCTTTGCAACTTCAGGGATCTTGTAACACTCCAAGATAAAGGAAACTTTAAATCGCATGTCATATGACCCCTTTAAATACAGATGAGGTACTATTAAACGTATAATTCAAACAAAGTTCGGAGAAAAAACAGTTTATAGGTAATGATGTAAACGTGACTGGCTATTGATTTGAATGGTCTTTAGGGATAGTTTCAGCAAAAAATTTCCATTCCCCCGTGATTACTCACCCTCAAGCCATCCTGGGTGTATATGGCTTTCTTCTTTCAGATTAATACAATCAGAGTTATATTAAAAAAAAAATTTCCTGGCTCTTCCAGGCTTTATAATGACAGTGAATGGTGGTCAACATTTTGAAGCAAAATAAAGTGCATCCATCCATAATAAAAAGTGTATCACACGGCTCCGGGGTGTGAACAAAGGCTTCTGTGGGAATCGCTCCTCTGTGTGTAAGAATAATATCCATATGTAAAACGTTATAAATCATAACCTCTAGCTTCCGCTAACTGTCGTACGCATGAGAGAGTGGTGTTCCAGTGGATGACGTAGGTGTAGCGTAAGCTCCGGTGAGAAGTGACTAGGAGTGCAGAGGAGAGAGCAAAACAAAACCCCAGTCATGAATTAGAAGTACAAAATGAGGATTTGTAAAGAAAAATGTCAGATGGTTTCGATATAAGCCAAGAGGAGACTGGTTTTCCTTTGCTGTAAACAAAACTTATTCTCACAGAATCTTACGCTACGCCTACATCATCCGCTGGATTGCAACTCTTGAACTCATGAACGCGAGTACGACAGTTAGAGGAAGCTACAGATTACGGTTTATAAAGTTTTAAATATGGATATTTTTCTTACACAAATGCTTCACTTCAGAAGACCTTTATTAACCCCCCAGAGCCATGTGGAGTACTTTTTATTATGGATGGATGCACTTATTTTGGGCTTTGAAATCTCGACCACCATTTACTGCCATTATAAAGCTTGGACGAGCCAGGACATTTTTAATATAACACGCTGTATTCGTGTGAAAGAATTAAGTCATACAGGATGGCTTGAGAGTGAGTAAATCATTAGGTAATTTTCATTTTTGGGTGAACTATCCCTATAACCTTTTGTCTTATAACAATAAACTCATTCATTTCAATACCATGAAATGCATTATGCCATACTGAATATTAACATGGATGAAAACAAGGTTGTGAGGGATAGACCTCCAGTGTTTACAATGGCATGAGCTGTATAAATGTCACAGACCACTGTTTAGTGTGATGTTAAACAACAGTACAGTCCATTGAACACACTGTACTTCTTTCCCTCTTTTTCATTCCTGTCAGAAATTAAATATGGTGCAACACTGACTAAGGTCTATGCATTGCTCACTCTACTAGACCAGAGCTATAATTGTTAAACACTCTTGATGCTACTTTAGTTTTTCTGCTGCGTATGAGCGATGGGCTTAATTGTGAAACACACAAATGGAAGGCAATTGAAATGTAAATTTTAAGCTGGGGTGCAATTCTGCTGCTAAAAAGACATATAGGAAAAGAAAACCCAGACAGCACTTCTTTCATAAAAGGGCTATTTAGAGGCAACATGTAGCATCTTGGGTATTTATCACCATAAAGAAAGTACATAATGCCAAATGTACTGTAATTGCATTCCAGAGTCCAAGACAAACCGAAGCTGGCGACACCATTGAGAGAAGCTAGGAGAGACTGCTTTTAGAGCAGCTTGCTAATCTATTTCTCAGCCTTTGGGCTCTCCCCTGAGGACTGTTGGAAGAGATAAGGATGTAGACACCAGCACTCTGCTGATTTACGGGCAGCCAGCAGATGAATCCCTGCAGTAACGTCTGAGCTGGGGTCACTAGTGATAAACTCGGAGGTAAAATTACGGCATAGGGAGACATAACATTCTATATGGACAGAGGGCTGTTCGGAGGTTAGCTTAGGCCACCATGACAAACAAAACATTATAATGAAAATATGGAGAAAGAAAACTCTTTTAGTGTTTAGGAATAAATACATGGAATGGATTTGGTAATGCTTGGCATGAATGAATTAAATTTAAAGGGATAGTTGACCCAAAAAAGAAAAGTCTGTCATTTACTCATCTTCGTTATTCCAAACTTGTATAATTACACAAAACTCACACACAAACACAGGCATGCACACAACACCTTAAACCACCAAAGATGATCTGCCGGTCTTAAATGGTTTAAACTGGACACAGATTACATGCCCAAAAACTCATCTAAAACCAGCAAATCTGCAAAACTAGCCAAACCAAACAACACATCTATTTTGTTTCACTGTTCATTGTACACTCTAAAAAAGTATTTTTCAAAATTTCAAAGATGAATGAAGTACGTTTCTACTATTTCAGTCTTTCTACTTCAAAATTTCACATTTAATTTCTTGCAATTATTTGTGAAATTTACTGTCACCTTGTTTATAAGCTTAATTGTTTTCAGTGCACAGCCTTTAGAGGGAAAATACTGTTTTTACTGACTATCAAAATTTGGGCAACATATGCAAGGTCACGCCAGCACAGTTCATTGATTTATCACAGCTTATGTTCTGTTCTCACTGGCAATGGCTACTTTGTGTAAAACAAATTGGAGGAGCTACAAAGTATTATTTACAACACACAACCTCAGCAAACAATGAGGGAGTAATGGTCTGTCTCCGGAAGACAAGTGTGGCGCTGTTTTTCCTTCCACAAGTGTGAATGCACCAACGTTTATCGGACATAAAAACGGCCTTTCAGCCAGATGCACGAGGAGTGTCCATCACCTCAAGTCAGAGGCAATAAGCGGCATTCAATAAAACGTTAGCACAGCCCCGCTAAACTGCTTCCCACTGAGATATTTTCTCCTGATGTTTGTCCTGAGGTCTAATTTCTTTTAACTGCCTTAATCCAAAGGAATGAATTTCTGCTTGCGGGTACTCCAGCATTGATTCCAATTTTCTCATTTCCTCTCCAGATAAGTTTTGTTTACGAGGAGTGACGTATCGTCAGTGTAAAAATGAAAGCAATTCACTTTAAATCAATCTACAGTAGCTCACCTGCACCCAGATCTCAACTCGCAGTCATTTGTTTCATGTCAGCTGAGCAATCCGAATGCAAAAGATGGAGGGAATGAAAAAGTGGAAGAGAAAGAGAGAGAGCGAGAGAGCGAGAGAGAGAGAGAGAGAGAGAGAGAGAGAGAGAGAGAGAGATACACGCCAAGTGTTTTCAGGCTCAATACATCCGCCTAATGTGCGCCAACATCTCAATTAACTCATGTGAGGAGATTTTTAACCAACACATTTTTGTTAACTGAAAAGAGAGGCAGGCTCTATTTTGTGAGATGTTGATGGCAAATACTGACTTTCAATTCCAGACAGTCTTTCAGAGTGTGTTTTGAAAATCAATGTCGTCCTTTTGCAAATTTGATGGGACTGCAGCGGAAGGTGTCAGAGGGCACTTCAGAGCTGTGTTAAAATGAAACCAAAGGTTGGCCTGTGAATAATGAAGTAGTCTAAATTATGCTTCTTGTGAAGAAGGGTCAGAGAGTGGGAGTATCATGTAAAGCTACAAAAGAGATTCAGCTGGTGTCATAGTATGCCATACGGTCGGGTAAACAAAGGTACAAATTATACACCGATACAACTTAATACAGCAAAACGAAACAAACATAAAATTAATTAAATCAAAACAACAACAAAAATATAAATAAATAAACAAATAAATACATACATTTTTGAAATTTCTTTTTTATCAATAATTCAAGTCAGTTTTATTTCTGATGCAGGCTCATCTCTCAAAATTCTGGCACATGCACCAAACCCAGGTTTTTACACTTAGACCCATATATAAATCCATTCCCACATTTGAAATTTTTTAATGTAGCCATGGCTGACATATTCTTAGACCTCTCTAATCTACATCTTACCTATCCATTACACATGTCCTGCCATTTCATTTTCTTCACTAGTGTCTAGCCTCAGAGCCTCCAGACAAGATGTAGCTGACACAAGCGGACCAAGATAAGCCGGAAAGGTACATAATGCATTTTGAAGTCATGCGCTACCTGCTCATAAAGTGTGAGAGAGAGAGAAATAAAGCATGTTTTCATTTGTTCTGATTAACCAACTCGCTGTTACAGCTGTGGGATCCCAGAAGTTACCATAGATACCATCTTTAAGGAGAAGGACGGAGGCGTCTTTGTCTCTAGAACCACCGTAGCGACCACAGATATTCATCGGTGAAGAGAGCCATGAAAAACCTGGCAGAGAGTCAGAGTGTGTCTTTCAGAGACGAGATGTCGTTACGCGGATAAGCTTGTGCCTCTTTTCACCACCCACTTGATTGGCTAAATCTGAGCCCTACACTTTAACACCTCTCTAATCGCTTAGACCCGACAACATGTCTGATTTATCAGCAGTGGTGGGACTCAATGCAAGGCTAAAAGACACATAAATGTTTGTCTGCTGGACATTTGAAACCAATGGTTCTCAACCTTTTGACCTGAAAGCCCCCACTGTCCAACACTATATTCCAAATCCCTTCTAAAAACATAATATTATAGAACATAACAAAACTATAACTATTTATACACCATTATACATAACGGGAGTGTAAATTTAAATGTATTATTCCAGGTTTCAAGAAATGTATTTTCTTCAAAAAATAAAAAAACAATAAATCAAATAACATTGTTTGACTTAAAAAAATTTCCCCATTTTTAATTAACAATAATACATTATTCCAGAAACTACAAAACATTATTAACCCTGTAAGGCCCACCATGGCTCTGAACCGGTTCAAGGAACGTAAACAAAAACTGGAAATGAACGAAATTTTGACAGGAACAGAACCAGAAACAGTAATGAAATCAAATGTTATAGTTCCGAACAGAATTGAAAATTTGAAATGGCCATTAACCGGTTAATAATGTTATTT
The DNA here is from genome assembly GCA_018155175.1 of Sinocyclocheilus anophthalmus. NCBI lineage: Eukaryota > Metazoa > Chordata > Actinopteri > Cypriniformes > Cyprinidae > Sinocyclocheilus > Sinocyclocheilus anophthalmus. Next base: position 95,296 of record JADLZN010005447.1, read on the forward strand.
TATCGTTCCATTTAATATGTGAAATTTGCTGTCAACCAATCACGAATTCCAGTAGTACGGCCTATGCAAATGTGACGCATCCAACGAGTGAAATGCCCGCTCAGCTGTGAACTCATCATAGGTACGTTAAGTCACAATGGCAACGCACCGGCATTAGGGTTTATCAGAGGATAGTGTAAGAAGGATTCAACAGATCACACGCACCTGCGGCGCGTCTGTGAATGGAGAAAATAGAATAAAACTATAAGCTTACATAAAAAGGAATATAGGCATATACACTAAATATATTTCACTTAAATCATTGACAGATTAACAATGTGAAAGAAAAAAATTTGCTGAGTTACGGTTCATTGTGACGCATTCCAAAGTTCTCGGAAAGGAAAACGAGACAGCAGAAAGTAGTTTTCTTTATTTTGCAAAAGCTTTTCAGTTTTATTTATTTTGCAAAAGCTTTACAGTTTTGAATGATGTCTTGCTTCTATCTGTATAACCAACCAGCGTTGGTATGACCATCGCGCCGGCGCCTCACGTGCACACACATATTTTTGCGACATTGCAGCCTGTTCATTATCAAAATAAAATACAGTAAAAGAAACAAATAAAAAGTTACACTGCTCCATTGTACAAAATGTGTTGCGTTCAGCGTGACCAGCTGATATAGCCGATGTAAAGGATGATGTTTTACGTCGATGAAAGTACAAAGCCTAGCCTATAATAAATAATATTTTAGCATCCAGATACGTCGCGAATATGGAAACATTTTGATTCGTTGCCGAATGAGAGGTAGGCATCAGTTTTACCTTAAATTAACTTGTTTTTGGATTGACGTTTTTATAGCCTAAACGCATAGACTTAACTTTAGAGGATTTGTTGTGGAGAGAAGGGAACTAAAATAGCCTAATTTTGTTTGTAATTTTGCTTTTATTTACCTTTATTTCAGCCTACATTATTTCTGAATGTAATAGGACTAATCAAATGTGACATGAGCCTATACGCGATTTAGGCTATGTTTTTTTTTTCACTCTCAAAACACAATCTTATACAAGTAGCCTATAGCGTTTTTTAACAATGCAGCAAACATTTTTAAATATCTTAAAAAATACTTTAATGTCTTTAAAGTGTTAATAGATTTTTTGTTTTGTTTAGTAGCCTACATTTGGCCAAAATCAAGAAAAGATGATGCTGTAATGGCTGTTGACTACGCTCGAGCGGTTATAGCTACCGTTCCAGACCTCTCCCTGTTTTTTTTTTTTTTTTCTTTTGCGTAAGAAAACACTGTGACAAAAAAAAACCTGTATTATTATTATTATTATTATTGCCAAAGAAATTTGTTTTTTAAAAAAACGTTATTAACCGGTATTTTTTCTACTCGAAACGGTTTTGGAACGGTAATAGGCCTAATACAGAAACGTTCAATATCGATTCTGTCTGCTCTATGAACCGATTGATTCCCCCCCCCCCCCCCCCCCCGTTTTCAAGCCCTGAGCCCACTGTTGGAATATTACACCATAATGTTCAAATTGACTAAATTAAACCTGCTCAAGATTTTTTCTCTCTAATGGCGCTTTTCCACTGCATGGTACGGCACGGTACGGTTCACTTTTTGGGGGTTTTCCACTGGGTACAGTACCTGGTACCTGGTACTTTTTTAGTACCACCTCGGTTGGGGTTCCAAGTGAACCTTACCATTACCAAAACGTGACGTGTAACTCTGCTGATCACTGATTGGCCAGAGAGAATCATCACTACCTGCATCACTGAACTTGCGACATGAGACACAAACAGACCCGCTAGATTTAAATCAGCACAGCCAGAGAAGGATCGAACGCATCTGTTTTGAACGAGCGCACCTTTTTTTTTTTTTTAACAACCAAAAAGTGGCTGTTCCCCTGTTGAGGAAGTACAGACGTTCCTCACATTGATAGCAGAGGAGCGGATCCAGCGAGAGCTTGATGGGGCGACGCGGAATGAAAACGTTTTTTAGGAGTCGCGGCAGTAGAGGCGGCGCAACTATAACGACATGTGAATAATCCCAACCACTGTAAAGCGGTACTAAACTGCAGTGGAAACGCGAGCCGTGCTGTGCCGTACTGAGCCGTACCAAGCCGAGTCGTACCACGCAGTGGAAAAGCGCCATAAGACCGTTTACTAATAGGTCCTATTGTTTAGCCTTACAATGCTATTTGATACTAGATTTTAAAAACAGGCTTGTTTACCTGGCCATGAACTCACACAACCTGTGAATGTCCTTTCAAGCACATCATCTTGTTTTACTGGACTGGATAAATCAACATTAATGCAAGTAAAATGCCCAAAATATTTTTTTATGTGATTAGTAATAGAGATCATGTAGATATTAAGGTACTGTCGAATGGTTTGATCATTTTTGATTTTTAGCTTATGTCATTGTTGTAATTTTGCAACACTGGGTTAAAGGGGTTGCTAAAAAAGCAAAACAAGTGGCATCTGCAAATAAATAATGCTAGATACATTTTCAATAATGCATTTACTAAGCAATTTTTGCAATTACGTTTAACATTAAAGTTTAATAGACATCAATGATTGTAAAATGTTTTAAAAAGTCTGTCAATATTTATGCCAATCGGTTTGCTAGTTGATTAATTCTTCTTCTAAAAATCAAAAAAATAAATGTATAAAAATAAGACAAATATTCACATATTGATGTGTCACTTAAAATCAAACACATTCGTTTTCTGCTATGCTTAACAGAGACATCACTTTTTCACCTTCATCCTCCCATCTCTCCATTAGTGAAAAGCAGCGGGAAATGGAGAGTAGGTATAACAGAAAGGTCAACTTGCTGATGTAGCTCTTGACTGATGGGTCAATGTCCAGCTGCCATTCACCCACAGCTCACCCAGGCAGGTAGTGTTTAGTACATGTGGTGTTTGTGAACCATGCAGACAAGCAGGCAATCGGAGTATATACATGTTATAGATTTAATCTCTAATAGAGGCCCATCTGTTCTGCCACTACTGTGAAGGGGAAAAGAGCTTGGTCATCCCTCTTTCAGAAGAAATGGCCTCTAATCACAGATATCTTACTAGGAATGGTATGACTCACTTCCTGTTCTCCTCACTCTTATGCTGTTTCACTGTACTTCTCTTGTATCTATCCTTTTTCTCCCTTTTTACAACTGCCAAACTCCTCTTTCATCCCGTCAAGTATTCCATTGTCGGCTTATGTCAGGCCTGGGCACCAATTCGCTTGGTGTCTCTCAAGGCCCACAGAGTAAGTGAACAACAATCCAGGCAGAGTGTGCCAGGAAGCCCAGATGAAAAAGCCTGGCAGCCACTGAGAGACATGTATGTTGGGTCTCAAAAATGATAGTTCCCCCTGCTTTTTTGTCAACATCAGACTTGTGTTGCTCAGAAGCATCAAGCGCCAGGGGGCACCCGAATGGATTTCAAATGCAACTTACACACATATATTGTCACACACACATACAAACTAACAAAAAAGTATACACACTACCATTCAAAGGTTTGGGGTACATACAAATTATGTTTAAAGAAATTAAAACATTTATTTAAAAAGGATGCATTAAAATGATAAGTCTTAGAAATATTTTGTAAAACTGTTATAGTCTATACTATTTAAAATAAATGCTGTTTTGAACTTCCCATTCAAAGTATCCTGAAATGTTTTTTTCCACAAAAACTGTTAAGCAGTGCAACCGTTTTCAACATTGATAATAATAATAAACTAGATAGTAAAGTTTGTAGTCAAACTTTAAGTTGGCTTGAAAAAACCTAGCCAGAAATTTTGAAGTAGTTTTAAAAGCTTAAAGTTTGAGGGTTTCCAGTTTTAACTCATTTGAAGTAGTTTTAAAGTTTTGAAGGTAATACAATCTATCAGAAAAATAGATAGATAAATAGACAGACAGATAGATAGATAAATAGATAGATAAGAAAGAGTAAATTAACATGTCGTTAGCATGATTAGCAAGTTACTAACAGTCGCTACGTGTTTCCAAATGATAACAATGGTCGTAAGCATGTTTGCTGGCAATTTTAGCAAGTATCAGCATGTTGCAGCATGTTAGCAGTGACTAATCATTATTAACAAGTTACTAGCATGTTGTTATCATGTTGTTAGCATTATTAACAAGTTACTAGCATGTTAACATGATTAGCACATTAATAGCATGTTTTGCTAGCATGATTATCATGTTACTAGCATTGTTTCTAGCACGATTACCATGTTGCTAGCATGATTAGCATGCTACTAGCATGTTGTTAACATGGTCTTACATGATTCGCCGTTCTTAAGCTGTCGTTACTGTTCTAGCATTTTGCTAGCTGATTAACCAAGCTACTTATTCATGTTGTTAGCATGTTCTTAGCCTGATTAGCAAGTGACTAGCATGTTCTTAGCCTGATTAGCAAGTGACTAGCATGTCGCAAGCATGAATAGCAAGTGACTAGCATGTCGCTAGTATGATTAGCAAGTAACTAGCATGTTGTTTACATGTGTCTAGCATGTCATTTGCAGATTAACAATGAATGTTTCTAGCATGATTAACACGTTACTAGCATTTTGCTATCATGATTAGCAAGTTAATAGCATGCTGTTAGCATGTTTCTATGTTAATCCAGCTAAAACCAGTTGATTCATTTAAAAAACAGCTAAAAAAAACAGCCAAGACAGCCTAAAACCACAAAAAGTTGCCAAAACCCCTTTTAAAGTGGTCATATGATGTGATTTCAATTTTTCCTTTCTCTTTGAGTGTTACACTTGGTGCATAAAGAAGATCTGTAAAAAAGTTGCAAAGACTAAAGTCTCAAATCCAAAGAGATATTCTTTATAAAATTTAATAGTCACCACTCCTACCTAAAACGGCTCGTTCTAACACGCCCCCACAAATCTACATCACAATGTGGGAAGATTTGCATAACGCCGCCCAAATGTTCACGCAAAGAAAGAAGGCATAACTTTTATTCTCACTGTAGTACTGTTGTGCTGCCGCCGCTGCCATGTTGTGAAGACGCTGTGTGTTTGTTGCGAAAATACTTTGTTTGGTCTTCCAGAAGAGGACACACTAGAAATCAGTGGTTAAGTTGTATTTCAACACTGTTCCAGAACACTTCAAACCAAAAATTCAGATGTGTGCAGCACATTTTATAAAGAACTGTTTCCTGATCCTGGAAGAGTACACTACAATGCCGTGTCTTTTTCCTATAAGTGGGCATTCCAACATATGCAGTACAGTCCTGTGTCTTCTGACTTACACGTTAAGTAAATTTCATAATAAAGAATTTTGCCCACTGACAATTCAAACGCGATGTTTGAGCAGTGTAGAGTAGCGCTTGTTGTTTGTCGTTTCTTCGATCACAAATGCAGACATGGTTTTATGTTTACACGGCGCGATACGCAACGCAACACGTAAAAAGACAGTATAAGTCATTAATCAGTAATTATGTCCCCACTGGATGCAACATAGGGATGTAACGGTATGAAAATTATTTTATCACGATTATAGTGACCAAAATTAACACGGTTATCAGTATTATCACTGTATTGTTCAAATGTGCTGGAGACGTTCAAAAAAAAAAAGTACTGACACACAAATAATTTCACCAAGTTTTACATTTAAAATCAACAAACAACAAATAAAATGAGTTTTTGTTTGTGTAACTAAAACAATAACATTGCAAATGATGTCCGGATTTTAAATGGCAACATGACTGACAACAGTTTATCTAAAAGCATGTTCAAATATCTAATGTAAATATCAAATATCTAATGTAATAAAACTGTTTTATGCTTCAGGGCTCCAGACTCATTCAGTGAATCAGCTTAGTCCGGTTTTAGCTTTGCGTACACACCTCACGCACCGGATGTCGTGCGCGCGCCCAAAGACAGTTGGAGATTGTGGTGTATTAGAGGTAAAATATGATGTAAATACTGTTCGGTTTCTTGCACAAACTGATTGTTTCGTGTGTTAGGACATCAATGTGTCTTCACGAGCCGCAGGTTTTAATTTGGATTTGTCTGTGCATGTTATTTTTACTCTCATAGATTTTGTTACCATTGCCATCCATTATACGACTGATAGACTGCAACGTGGAGTTAAAAATCATCATATGTGTTCTACTGAAGAAACAAAGTCACCTACAATCTTGGATGCCCTGGGGGTAAGCAGATAAACATCAAATTTTAATGTTTGGGTGAACTATCCCTTTAAAATATTTTAAACGAGAAAAAGTTTTGAATGTTTTCAAGCCATAGAGTCTTTCAGAAAAACAGTTCGGTTATAAACATATGCTAGGGTAACTCGGGTGGTGGCTAGTCTGTTTCTATCATGATTAAGCATTTTCTAGCACAATTAGCTTTTCTATTCATGTTTGATGAATGATTAACATTTTAACTATATTTTCTAACATGTTTTAACATGTTGCGCAGCAAAATGATTTAGCAAGTGACTAGCCTGTTTCTAACGTGATTAACATGTTACTAGCATGTTGTTTGCATTATTAACAAGTTACTAACATGCTGCTAGCATTATTCTAGCATGATTAGCAAATTACTAACATGTTTCTAGCATGTTTCTAGCATGATTAACAAGTTAATAACTTTTTTCTAACATGATTAGCATGTTATCGCTGGTGTTTTACATTTTGTTAGCATGATTAGCATGTTTCTAGCATTATTAGCATGTTATTAGCATGGTGTTAACATTTGTTAGCATGATTAGCAAGTTACTAGCATGTTCCTAGCATGGTTTCAGGTTACCAGCAGGTTGTTTTAACATATTAGCAAGGTTACTAACATTATTGCAACATGAGTCTGGCATGCATTAACATTTTACAGCATTGTGTTCACATTTTGTTAGCATGGTTAACAATTTCTAGCATTTTTCTAAATGATTACATGTTGTTAACATGATATGCCAGTTACTAGCATGTTGTTTAGCATTTTTCTTCTGCATGATTCACAGTGCTAGCATGTTTCTAGCAATATTAACCAGTTACTGTCATGTTATTAGCATATCCTAACAGAATTAGCAAGTTACTAGCATTTTGTAAGCATGATTACCAAGTTACTGTCATGTTTTTAGCATTATTCTAGCATGATTACTTTTTACTAGTCATGATCTAACACATTAGCATTTTCCTGCATGATGTTCTCATGATTCTAGCATGAATTATGTTGCTGAGGCATTATTTTAGCAACATGCAGTAACATGATACTTACTATTTACGAGTTAAAACATGCTAGTACATGTTTTTCTACATATTTAACAAGTTCTACATATTTCTTCATGAATTAGCATTTTACTAGCCTGTTGATAGCATAGCTCTAGCATGATTATCATGTTGCTAACATCATGCTAGTAACATGATAATTACTAGTTACTAGTTAAAAATGCTAGTAACATGTTTCTAGCATGTTTAACAAGTTGCTAGCATGTTTCTAGCATGATTAAGAAGTTACTAGCATTTTGTTAACATGTTTCTAACATGATTAACAAGTTACTAGCATGTTGTTAGCATTATTAACAAGTTACTAGCATGATGCTAGCATGTTTCTAAAGTGATTAACGTGTTGCTAGCATGTTTCTAGCATGATACTAACATGGTGTTATCATTTTGTTAACATGATTAGCAAGTTACTATCATGTTTCTAGCATGAATAACAAGTTACTAGCATGGTGTTAGCATGATTAGCATGTTACTATCATGTTTTTAACATGATTAGCATGTTACTAGCATTATGCTAGCATGTTTCTAGCATGTTTATCAAGTTACTAGCATGGTGTTAACATTTTGTTAGCATGATTAGTAAGTTGCTAGCATTTTGTTAGCATGTTTAGTACGTTGCTAGCATGTTTCTAGCATGATTAGCATGTTACTAGCATGGTGTTAACATTTTGTTACCATTGATTAGCAAATTTACTAGCATGGTGTTAACATGTATCTAGTATGATTAGTATGTTACCAGCATGATTCTAGCATGATTAGCAGTTTGCTTAGCATGGTGTTAGCATGATTAGCAAGTTTACTAGCATGATGCTAGCATGTTTCTAGCATGATTAGCATATTGCTAGCATGTTTTTAGCATGATTAGCATGTTACTAACATGATGCTATCATGTTTCTAGCATGATTCTACCGTGATTAACATGGTACTATCATGTTGTTAGCATGATTAGCAAGTTACTAGCATTTTGTTAGCATTTTTCTATGCTAATCCAGCTGAAACCAGTTAAGACCAGCTAAGACCAGCCTTGCCTGCTAAAAAAACGTCCAACCCAATTTAAACCAGCTAAGACCAGCCAACTAGCTTAGGCTGGTTTTAGCTGTTTTTCAGTAGGGAGTTAGCCTTTTTCACACTTCCGTGTTTCTGGCTTCCGGACTGGCGCTTGCAGGGTAAAAGTTTTTCCAGTGACAATTGTGGCATTACTTAACAAGAATGAGTTCGAGAATCAAAGTCTTTTTATACAAATTAGAGATTGTGAAACTGCTTGAACTGCCGGTAGGCTACTTTACTCTACAAAGCGCAAACAATTCACAATTAACTTTTTGCGTCAGCTCGGGTCATCGAATACAAGTTTGTTTAAATCTAAATGGTGGCAGTTATATTTCAGTTAGTTTTGTTGTTCTGTCCGTTTGGTGCTGGCGCTGCATTAGGACTCTCCACGTGAATTTTTTTCGCTAATTATTATTATCAAAGTAATATTGTATGTTCTACTTGCTCTCCTTTGCATTATTAACGTGATGGCTTAAATGTACATTGTATAATGTGCCCTGGGAAATAAATATTAAACAAGAGATGACTCGGATTCATGACTTTATTCCTATTTTATCAGATTACATTGTTGTGTTGAGTTTAATATGCTTCAACCAGTCCGGTTAGAATTGTTTAATGTATTCTTGGAAAAAATGTGCATCTGGACATAAATGTTGTCATTTTTAATTAATTTATCATGTGGTGATTCGAGGGAAATGACTGAGAAAATTGAGATAATACGCTCAAATGTACCGGAGATCAAAGACTATATAAAAAGAGATGTCAGAGATGGAGAATAGAAACCAACCGGCGCTATATTGAGCGCATTATCTCACGAGTCAGCGGTCTGAGTGGCCATATAAGTAAAATGTTATTTCTTTGTAGATTATATAACAACAACTTGGAAAACAGACAAAACAGAAAAGGTAAGAAGCATTATTTGAGAAAAGGGCATACTAATATAATAGGCGCAGACCTGTAACGGAACTAACTTTACCCTGCGTTGATGTAATTTCCGATTTTTGTGAAAAAGGCTAGTTGTTAAGCTTTGCTATAGCAATAGACAGCTTAAATACACCATAAGTCTTATTGTATAAAAAGTCTATGGGATTTTAAGTGGTTTTGATAGTCTGGTTTACAAAAAGCGTAAGCCGGATCAGTTAGAAAATATATAGCAACCCGAGTCAGACCAGTCTGAAGGTCTGACCCGAGTTTGGTGGTTGTAGTTTTAAAAGTCTAGGAGGAGATACATTTAAAAATTTGGTCTCGAAGTAGAAGAAGAAGAAGGTTTAAATAGGATTTCAGTAAGTTGGCTTTTTCAAGCCAACTTAATTATTCAGTATAATCAGTCTATTAGAATGATTTCTGAAGAATCATGTGACACTGAAGACTGGAGTAATGATGCTGAATTCAGCTTTGCCATCACAGGAATAAATTAATTTTAAAATATATGAAAAAAAGAAAATGGTTTATTTTTAAAATAAAATGTTTATAAAACATTTTGCCTAAAAATGTTGTCCTAGCTTGAAATGCTTTATACTGTATACTCTTCGTCTCAGCCATATCATCGTTTCTTTGTCTTCTTTGAGCCAGAAAGCACTGGATAAACATGATTGATGACTGTCTTGTTAATATTACAGTTATATGAGGCTGATGAAAGACTGACGAGCTTTGCTTTCCTTGATACTGACTTGATTATGCAGTGCCATGAAGAAACACCCAACACCCCATAATACATACATCAACCAGTAGCTACTATTTAAAAAAAAAAAAGGAAAAAAGTACAACAACAACTATGTCCTTGCAAAGGCCTACACCTCTCCCATACCAGAACCTTGTTCACTTTTCCATATTACTCAAAACTGGAGCTCAGCCAAAATTCCTCTGATTGGCTCATGCTCCCGACCCACCATCTGCGCTTCTCTACAGCAGAATACCTTGAGGATGTCGGGAAAATTCAAGTTTTTGAGTATCAAGAACATAAAGGACAGTATAAATAATTCTCAGGTTTGTTCTAAATACTTCTTAGTTTTAAATTCGGTATATTGTATTTAATTGTATCACTGTATTATACATGAATGAATGAATGGATTTTAAAAAATATGTGTTGCCCGGAAGATGAAAATAGCACAAAAAAGCTTAAAATTAACCAGTTTTCTCCAACAGTTAAAATGATCGGATGCTAACATTGTCTTCTATGATGTGCAACACACAAACACCTCTGCTAAAATCTCAGAAAAAGCAGTCTGGGGTTTCATGACCCTTTAAAGCTGTATTGAGGGCACCCTACTCTCTCTTCCTTCCTCCCTCCATTACTCACAGGAAAAGACCCTGCATTATTGAAGCTCTACATATCGGTGATACCTAAATATGTCAAAAGTTACTGTCTGAAACATAAAACTTGGTACACTCACAGAAACCCCTAAAGAAGATAGATAACTATAAATAATTAAATTGACTAGATGAAAGGATGGCAATTTGCAAATACTTCCAGGTAGGCAAGATAAATTACAATTGTCTGCCTGTCCAAGACAGAGGGAGAGAGATGTGGCACAATACTGACGTATCACCATGTGCCAACCAATATGCAAACACCTAAGCAAGCAACATACCATACTAGCAACAGAAGCTTATATAATAACACATTGACAATCTAGAAAGAAAATTGAGAATAGAACTTTCTAGAGCATTTTCCCAAGAGACAGTAACAAACAGACAAAAACTAATCTATGTGCATATGAAACTACAGTCTATAACATTCATGAAGGACATGCTTGACAAAAATGAATCAACTAAAGCACAACACCAGCAAAAGAGTAAATTCAAATCTTGTGTACGTGCTAAACTAAATGAATTATAATGAGGTTATAAAAAGCTGTTCTCTCAGGCACATGCTTCATGTGCTATGAATACTTTTAAGCAGGATGTTTATGCTGATATAACACAGGCGCACACACACACACACAGTAATGCATGCTCAAACTTTGGTAGGGCAAAAATTAATTAGCGATCTCATACTGCCGCTAAGTCTAGACAGACCTCTGCACACTGAACTTACAAATATTGCTTCTAATTAAAACGGATAGTTCACCCAAATATTAAAATTCTGTCATCATTTACTCCCCTCAAGTTGTTCTGATCCTATTTTCTTCTGCTGAACACACAAGATGATATTTTAAAAAATGTGGGTACCCAAACATGTTACCCACATGATCCCTATTGACTACCATAATATGGAAGTCAGCAACTATTTGGTTACATTGCATTTTGCATTTTGAAACAGATGAACCAACAAACAAAACCACAGAGAAAACATACATTTGCATTATGCAACTGGACTTTTGACTCAAAACCTTACTGAGACAAAGCCTTGTGACAACTAGCCTCAGTCACATCCAAACCACATTACACACCACATCCAAATATTATGCCAAATCCATGGCAACTTTATCTGTCCCTCTTCCTGATATTTGGCATCCACTTCTGTGGCACCCATGTAAAAGGCACTGTGTCCCTCTAAGCATTGCCTGAAAGCAGCTTAACATGCTCACTGCCAGCTTAGTGGTGCATTAATGCATGAAACAGCAGGTCATTCTGTACAAAAAGAAAAATGAAGACAGATAGTGAGAGAGAGGGAAAAAAGGAAAATTATGGCTTATTCATGCACATGCGCTTCGCTTGTATGTGCCAGATGTCGACCAGACATTCAGAGAGAACAATAAAGCCTGTGTTTGTATTCCACGCAGGTAAATGGATGGTTTCCTCAGTATGCACTTGGCAAAGTGCTTTTCCTGCCTTTACTCGTCAGCCTACTAACATCGGCACTTAACCAAGCCTGTGAAATGCTCTCTTTAAGGATATATAAACAGGTAGGTATGTGGCAACTCCCTGGTTTGTCATTATGCCTAGATAGACGGTCCAAGGTCTTTGTAGAGAGCGGAGGAACATTGAAAGTATGCCGTGTTCACATCCTAATGAGTTTATAAAGTGAATCCCGGCCAATTCTTCCCCTCTAATGGAGCTCATAGTCTCGGGCTGATGATTTGCGGATGTGATTTCCTACCACAGACCTCCACATTTCACAAGAGCACTCTGGATATATCCATGCAGGGAGTGGATGGAGGAAGCAGAGCAGCACAAATGTGGCGGATTTAAAAACGGTAAAGTCATGGATCCTGAGATATGTGTGGCTACACACTGTTTTTTTTATTTCTGGACACTTGGGCGGCCCGACAGCAGGTTTGTCTCCTCGCTAAGATCAATAATTCAAATCTGTAAAATACCAGACTTACATTGGGTGTTCTGAGAGGATGGATGAACCAATCAGGGGTAACTGCATTTTGGCTGTTGCAGTAGTTCCCATGGCAATGAGAAACCTGTGGGTGGCAGATGAATCTGAAGGAAATAGCAAAGGCCTTGACAGAGCATAAAAGGTGACTAGACCCAAAAAGCTTTGGAAAAATGATATGCGTTCTAAGCCATGGGAGTAAAGGTATTATTGGCACTTTGAGAAACACACATAAATGGATATTTGTATTGTGAGCAAGCAAGCAAATAAACAAATAAATAATTGGTGCTGAAGGTGCAATATTCTCAAGTTTGTTCTAAATACTAAGGATCAAATACAGTACATTTTGAATTGTATTAATCATTTTTACTATTTAATTGTATTTGTTATATCATACAATGAGGACAGCTCAGTCATTATGGACAAATGGATTTGTTTGGTCTGTTAAATCGGAGCCAAGGAAAAAACAAAAAAACAAAAATAAGAAATATATATATATATATATATATAAGATATATATATATATAAGATATATATATAGTAACAACAATCTTGACTAAAATAAACTAAGGAAGCCAGTTTACGCTACGAAAAAAAAACAAAAAAAAAAAAAAAACGAAGGTAATTGCGCTTTGTCGAACAAGTTGAATTTTTTCTGAATGTGAGTATGAATTGCGCAAGGGCGATTATATTAGTCCTATTTCTGAGGGGGGGGGGACAATATTTTATCATGAATTTTATATATATCTCACAATTGCAAGTTTATGTCTCACAATTCTGACTTTATATTTTGCAATTCTGATTTATAACTTGCAATTTTGACTTTATAAATGCAATGCTGAGATAAAAAAGTAACAATTACCTTTTTATATTTATTTTATATTCAGTGGTAGATATGGGCTTCCATAATAAACAGCATTCTAGTACAGTAAGTACTTGGGGGAAAAAAATAGAAGAGGTGCATTCGTTTTTACATAGACACACCTTGGCATACATTTCCAAGCCCTGGCTGGCCTAACAGTATTCTAGATGTGAATAATGTCCTCAGGAGCAAAGCGCATTTATCAAACATGCACACAAACACACACACCCAAAAATATTGTACATACATTCACATACTTGCTTGCATGAGCATACCCTACAAATAAAACTAAAGAAAAAAAGAAAAAAATGAGGGTGGACAAATAATTAATCTTTAACTTTGAAGTCTATATTAAGGACTGAAGACTAAGTCACAATTAAACACGCAGCTGCAAAGATGAATTACATTAAGCTGATTGCTAATTAGCAGTATGTTTTGTCTTTATAAAAGGTCTGACTATCAGTAATTTGATACATGAATGTGCAAAGCATTTATACTCATGCCGAATGGAAGTAGACATAAGGATAAAGAACAGCAGGAAATTCTATACATCGACTGTGCATGCAAACAGACACAGGCCTGAGGAGGTGCCACAGGATTTTAGAGCTCATTATGGTTGACTGCAGAGTGGCAATTTGGAGGGCTGCCATACAAAAGAGAAGTGAACATGCTTCCCAGGCAAATGAACACACTTATGCTATTTGTAAGGTACTCAAAACCCTTCAAATGATGTTTAACATCCACTGTCCAATTAGATCAATGTGAGGTGTGCTCCATTCTCAAAGTTCAGCTATGGCGAGGACATCAATCGACAAAGTGCACTCACGTTCTGCCCACTTTCTGATCAAAATGCTACATTTTATTTGAATTATTTTAAACACCATTTTGATTATTTAATACTGATTATGCATGCAGTTTATGACCTTATATTAAATGCAACAATACATTGAATATTTGTCCTCTATTTGTGACATTAACAACGTGGTATTTTTTCCTTTATTTTTTTGGTAATTTTCTGGGATTTTGGGGGATTTTTTTCTCACCTTGTTACAAATTTTATTTTCTGCATAAAGCCAGAACTGTTAGTGTAAAATCATTCACACTGCTGCATTGCTTATGCGCTGCCATCTGGGCAGTGTGAAACTAATACTGAAACCTAATACTGAATACCTGAATTAATGCAGTTGTATTTCCATACCTGGTTCCTGAGGATCTGACCTTGCATGACTATGTGAGTCTCAAGTCTCTATACTATTAACCTTTTCTGCACTAAAGCCTGTAAACTTGCATTAATGTACACACTCATCTCCCAGCTCTCAAACCTGCCTTCCTCCATGATCCTGTGCGTGTGTTGCACTCTTTATTTACAGCGCTTTATTCACCAAGCAGTACTGGCATCATTTATTACCGCTCACCCTGTCAATCAAATTGCAGGCCTTCATTGCCTCAGCCAGCGACAGACTCTCAAAAGTCTGCAGTGCTGAATGTTTAGCATACCAATCAGCAGCTCTACTCAACATAAGAAAGCAAGATACAGATAAAGGGAGGAACGGAAGAAGGGATTTTCAAGGAAACCATAGATGAGACACAGAGAGAGCAGGAATGAATGAAGGTAAAAAGTGAGAAAAAGACAAGACAAAGACAGCAAGATGCACAGATATAAACAGGGGTCAAGAAAACGATTAAAATCAAAAAGTTTTGATATGCAAAAAAGAAAGATGAAAGTACTCCTTTCAAAAGCGTCAGAGAAAAAAAAAAACAGGACATTTGTCTACACAAGCTCATGCAGGGTAGAAAAGTATGGCAGAGCTCCGGGCGTGAATGCTGCCAGACAAAATCAATGCAGCACAACCCGAGTCTCCTTCCAGCCTGATTCCATCAATACTGATGCTTGCTAAAGTAGCACACCTCAGAAAAGACAGTTATTTTCTCATACGGGTCAGACAGGATGCAACGTTTGATTCCTTCGCTGTCCGTGAAAGAGAAATCAGCTCGAAGAACACCTGGAGGTTTTTCATGATTTAAAATAGACTTGAACTAAAACAATCAGGGAAAGATGTGCTATGATTAGGTTTGTGCGAGTGCATTTGTGTGAAACAACGTCATTGAGTATTTCAAGCAGAGAAATAAATAGACTCTCAGATGTGATGTGCTGTGATAGATGTTTAACCTCTAATATTATAGGTTTAAATACAATGGTCAAAAAACTTTTTTTTTGTTGCACAGAATAAAAATCTACAGAAAAAAAGTATTTACCTCCAGTGATATTTCGTTGAAACAATATATTTTTGTAATTTAGTAATTGTGTTTCAAAAATGTTGCAATAAACAGAGTATTCAGCTAATTTGTTGAGAACTTAACAGTCCAAAAAACACAATTTACATTTTTTTATAATAAATTACCATTCAAATATTTGGGGTCAGAAAGATTTTTATTTTTTTTTAATCAATACATTTATAATGTTTCAAAAGAGTTTCATTTCAAATAAATGTTGTTCTTTTGATTTTTGTATGCATCAAAGAGTCTTGAAAAATGTATCTGTTTAAGCAGCACAACTATTTTCAACCATGATAATAACAATAAATGTTTATTGAGTATTTTGGATATTAGAATGATTTCTGAAGAATCATGTGACACTGAAGACTGGAGTAATGGCTGCTGTAAATTCAGCTTTGCCATCACAGGAATAAAGACTAGTAATAGGAAAAACCAGGTGATTCATTTTTTGTGTTGGTCTTACTATTTACAAACTTTAGAATGGCAATAAATACATATTTTAAATATGTTTTAGGGCTGTCAAAGTTCACAGCTCAACATATTAAATACAGTATGTTTAATGCAACCATTCTAAAACATTTATAACATCTGATATTGCTACAAGGAAACTCTTTAAAGACTTCTGGGGTTTTAGTTTAGGATTCAGTTGTTTTCAGCATAGAGTCAAGAATCTTGCATGTTTTACAGCATTTCCATCTGTGTCTACTTCTCTTTAGAAATTGAATACTTTTATCTAGGATCCTGCAGGAGAGACAAGAACAGGTAGTTCAGGCTCACACATCATTAATTAAGAGCGGTAGCTGCAGGACATTCATCCCAGTGGAAAAAGAGGAGGGGCTGGACCACTGCCATCTGCAGAATGAGAATGTACCGACAATTGAGAGAGCGATCCACACATGCATTCACAGAGCAACACTGTAACTCAAAGGCCGTTAAGCACAATTGGACGTGTGAAATAAGATCAAATGTCAGCGTGCATAAGAAAATGAAAAACCAATAATTTGCTATCATGACTCTGGATTACTATCCCACTGTTATGCATACAAAGTGTATGCGTGCAATGAATGAAATAACTAAAGAAAAAGAGGAAAGAATGTATTTGTATTATGCAAAACATCCTTGAATCTAATAGGAACTGCTGTGAACCTCATGAAAGTTGAAACGAGTAAAGTGAAACCGACAGTTATTGATGGTGAGGCTGAACAGCTGCTGCCTATAAGCAAGGAGAATGTGAACCAAAAGCTATTCCTTCAAATTTTCGCTTCATTCAATCATTTCTTCATGCACCAGTAAGACATTAACCATGGAAAGTGTTCTCAGCAGCTCTGAAGTGCTGTATAAAACCCAGTCACAGCGGGTTTAAAACAACTTTTACTCTCTTTAATACGTTCACTTTACTACATCAGCACTAACTGCTTAAGCGCTGTGCCGGCTGAGACCAGTGCCTCTTCAAATGGCCATTTTTTCTCTCCACCTCTGGAATGAGAAAACAAATGGGCCATGCGTAGGAGGAATCTTCCGAGGGATCATTATTAAATTATTGAATCAGTCAAGGGTATTTAAAGTTTCATGGCCACCCATTAGCATCTTCGAGAGAAGCAGACAAAGCATACCATCAGACTCACACAAACACGTGTTAGATTGAACAGGGGAGAGCAAAGATTACAGCACACACAGACAACACTTTGCCTGACCTACATAGCAACACCAGCCCGCTTCATTCGAAGCACGGCCCCCTGTGAGGAACCACATGGGCCGACTCAGGATCCCATGGGGATAAAGACAGAAAATGTACAATGGCGCAACACATACATCATGTAACCGACTCCGCGTCAACCACTGCGTTCTAAATTGAACGGAGACGCAGGGTGCCTCACACAGCACACAAGAGATTTGGGTCGACAAAGGAGAATGGGCTGCACTCGAAGAGCAGACAAAATGATAAGGGTAAACGACAAATAAAGAGTGTCCTGGATAAAGTAAGGAAACAACTGGGGGAAAAATTAAATGTTTTTTTTTTCTTACATCAAAAAAATCTGCGTATTAAAAAGCTTTTTGAAGGATCATGAGACACTAAAGTCTGAAGTAATGGTTGCTGAAACTTCAGTTGTGACATCACAAGAATAAATTATAGGGATGCACCGAAATTAAAACTATTGGCCGAAGCCGAACAATATAAAACACTGGATGAAACACTGAAACACAAATACCTAACACGGTCCCCCCCCCATTTTGCCATTTTTTTCACCATTGCATAAATTATATAAATAGCCAAAATGTGCTTTTGACTGTTTTGTCTTTCTTTTCAAAGAAAAAAATCAATTACAAAACAACAATTTAAAAATATTTACTTAATATTTACACTGAACATAAAAATGTTAGCTGACGAGTAACAGTGTTTCGGCGCAGATTTTCCTCGTGCTTTGGACTTTGAACCCTGGCTAACAAGCAGACAGCGCCATGAGCTCGTTCAGTGCTGTTTGAATACATCATGCAATTCGTGCGTGTATTAGAAAACATAATATTCTGCAGTTTATTTACTAATTGTTTAAAGCCCTTTCGCGATTTCAATCATCACAGTAACCAGCATCAACCACCTCTTCCTCTTCTCATTGAAGACTTGCGATGAAACACTAAGCAGTCTCTCGCTGTGGGTGCTTGTAATGATTTTTTTGTCTTTCTCGGACAGTTTTGAATGCTTCCACACTGTCGACATGTTTGCTGCATTAGTGCGCGCCTCTATTTGATTGCGTCACGTCACTGTTCGGTACAATTTATTCAGTCTTTTCGCTTATCCGGCCAAACACAGAAAGAGCTTTTTTTGCTAATTTCAGTTGCCGAACATTCAGTGCATCCCTAATAAATTATATTTTTCAGTATACTGAAATCAGAAACAGTTATTTTAAATGGTAATAATTAGTTTTTATTGTATTTTGATCATATAAATTCAGCCTTGGTGAACATAACAGACTTTTGAACAGTAGTGAATATTCTTAAAAAATAAATGTATAAAATGTATATAAATGTATCTAAATAAATATCAAAATTAATTTAAATTCAAAATCAAAAATGTTCATTATATCATCATCAAAAAAATCACATCATTAACCCATAGGCGAAAGGCAGCAACAGAAATACTCCAAATTAGTTATATTTATTATCACAGACATGTTAAATGAACATGGACTGAGGACTCCAGAGCCCCTAGTGAAGTATGATGGGATAATTAATGTGGAGACATGACTGGCAGCGACAACAGTGGGATATCATGTCAGAGTACACAACAGAAACCTGTTCAGACCACAGCCTAGACAAGTATCTATTCTCTACACGAGTTGAGAAGCTCTCACTGTTCACTTTCAGACCATGTTTCCCCTCAGAGGGCTGTGCTGTGTTTCAGCCTCTTTCTATCGCTCTCGGTTTCTGTTTTTTCCCCCTTCCTCTCTCCTCACTCCAGCTCTAACTAATGGGCTGTATTAAAGAGAATTCTTCTGCCCAACATGTTTTTTTTTCATAGTAGAAGAGAAACTTCTCAGAACTCTGAGTTATGGGCCATTACGCCAGGCCTCTGTGGGGCATGGGAGATGCCCTTCTCCTTTTAACCACTGCTCCAAACACCCTGCTGAGTCTCACTTCATATCTGTTTCCTGGATGAACTGTGGAGAGTGCCTATCTCATCCAGTTGCACATGAGCATCAGCGACAGACACACCACAGTGTGAGACTCAGGCTTGAGATGAAACTTACAACTCCTGCACTTAAATCTCTTATTCAGGGTTTGCACAAAGCGGATTTGGAATGAGAAAATCAGATTTACATAGATTTTCATAAACCTTTCCTTTAAAGAAGTGCAATATGAAGTATAAGCCAAAAAAACAACTTTAATTTAAAAGGGTCATCTTATAGAATTACATTTCTTTGATATTTGATATTTATATATTTTGAGAGATCAAAGTTCTATGAAAACATACACTAAAGTTCATAAGTTTGGGGTTGGTAAGATGTTTTTGAAAGTCTCTTATACTAACCAAGGTTGTATGTATTACTGTATAAATGAAAAATACCGCAAAAACAGTAATACTGTCAAATATTATTACAATTTGACAACCACTTTGCAATTGAAATATTTAAATATAGTTCACAATTTAAAACTGTTTTCCATTTTAATATATTTAAAATTTTTATTTATTTCTGTGATGGCAGCTGAATTTTCAGCATCATTACTCCAGTCTTTGGTGTCACATGATCCTTCAGAAATCATTCTAATATGCTGCTTTGGTGCTCAAGAAACATTTCTTGTTATCACCGATGTTAAAAAGAATGGCATTAACTTGAATTACAATTTTTGGTTAAATTACAAATGTATTTACTGCAATTTTCGACAGTAATTTAATGCATCCTGGCTGAATAAATGTATTAATTAAAAACAAGTTATACATATATTAAAATAAAAATCTTGACCCCAACAGGGTCATGATTTGAACAGTACTGCATAACTTTCAGAACTTAAAACCTGTGAAAAAAACTTATTGAAACTATGCAGCAGAAATGTCTCATTTCACAACTTTCTGATTTTTTTTTCTGACACTTTTCTGACATAAGTGGACCACTGGGGGGAACATTAATGACAAATGCATGGCACGACCTCTTTAAAGCTCTAGATACAACAGGGACTAAAGTCATTGATGAGGAAGAAATGGAAGGAAGTGTGGTACAAGCGGTGCATTATTACAATTCTACAGGGGCCGACGGATGGGAGCTGACTGCATGACGCTATGTTTGACTTGGGATGTCACCTGGGGCAATTAAACCATATCTAGTTACTGTCAGAACTAGGAAAAAAAACAGGAAGGAAAGAGAAGTTATAATGATCTTGAGAAATTTTAAGTTATAGCCATAAATATACAATGTGTGGACTCATTTTAGTCTGAATCGCATCCCGTCTTTCTCCACACTCCCTCCTGGGTCACAACTGAAATATTCTGGGTCTTATTTTATTCTTATTCTCAATCAATATGCCTGCAGCCATTTTCCAAATAGTGCAGCCCAGAGAAAAGAGAAAAAAACTACATGTGACAGTGGGTAAATTAAACAGTAATTGGCTTTTAGAGCTCAGCTCAGTCCACCATGGGTATACAAACACACAAATGTGCACATAGCTGCACCTGTACTCGCAGTAATACGTTTGCACAACACTTCCATGCATATATGTATGGCAAGCACACTATACGTTTTTATCACATTATAGTGATCACATTAATGTCTAGCTGACAGACAACAGCACTATCATTATAATGTTATCTGACAACTAATCTAGTGATTAGATTAAATTAAAAGAAACTAAAAACTAATGTACATGCATATATTAAATGCATATACGCAAAACAATATATTATTGACTTGGAAAACAATTGTGATGATGATGATGATGATAATAATTATAATAATAATAATTATTATTATTATTATTGTGACTTGCACTGGCAACAAAAAATTCGTTTTTTTTATAGTTAAAGAGATGTTTTATTGTTGTTCTTGTTAGCAGTAGTAGTAGTAATAATAGAAATAATAATAAACATTTCTTTTGTGGCCCAGAGCAAGTCACAATGGGTCAGCACCCCAGGGTGTGGACAGCTCCACAGCATTCTTTCAGCACCACAGAAGATGACAGTTCCCTATTGCAGCGCTGTTTTCAGCACTGGAGGACTGTGGGGGGGGGGGGGGGGGGGGGGGGACCCAAGGCTCCAGATCCTCTGCTGTTTCAGCACCACAGCCTGCAGATAGATCCAGACACTGAGCTCTGACAGCATCGGGCAGCTCCTAGTGAGTGTCCTCTCAGATGAGTTATTATTCTCCCCAAGGAGGGGACAAATTTCAGTTTAACCCTATGAGACTTCTTTCATATATGCTTTTAAGCTGTGAAAAAGTATATCACTCTTTGCTAAAATGTATAAATTCACAGTTTGAGAGTGATTGATACACTTTGAACTGGTCTTGGGGAGGGGAGTGGAAGGGAAGGGAAGAAATAAGGCGAGATAAAAAAGACGTTATAGAGATACAGTAGATGTAGAGATAAGATGAGAAAAGAGGCCAGACATGAGGACAAAATGAGGCGATGAAGATGCAAGAAGAGAGACGATGCAACAAGATGTGAAAAGAGATGATGTGAGAAGAAGAGGTGATGAAAAAGGATCAGACAAGACAAGAGAAGAGAAGAGAAGAGAAGAGGTTTATCTTCATCTGTGTGAAAATGAAATGTGAATAAACAACCGTACAGTCAACATTCAATATTGTTTATGATCAATACCAATTTGTCATGTCGGGGCTCACAGAAAATCCTGAGAATCCCCACTGGTGATGTGGTCGTGTTGATGTGTGCTCATCTCATAAATACCAGCATTCTAACATGACAAAGGCAAAAAGAGACACACACTCAATCCTCCAGCAGCCTCCAAAATATTAGAGGGATGGGGGTCAGGATTTCACGCAGTGAAATGGAAAAATGGAGGGATGGAAAAAAGGACTATACAGAGAAAAGGGGGATATAGAGGGCAAAAAGAAAGGGATTGAGGAGGGAACTGGGCCAAAGACCTCAAGCAACAGCAGTAGATAAAGTAAAAGGGGTTTCAGAGGACATAGGAAACTGTTTATCCCTCTAACACTTGCATCTGGTACAATCTTGGCACTTTAATACAACAGAAGGCCCCTCGCTTTGCCATCTGACCCCCTCCTACCTTTTCTCTCTCCATCCCACTCAACATCCAGAACTTTCAAGAACATCTGTGCATGCTAAACTCTCCCATCTGCAATAACCCGCATCCACCCTAGACTGTTATGGACAGGCCTCTCCAAACCGGAGCAGAGGCTCCCCTATTCCTTTTCAGTTCAATCGGTCATTTTCAATTCATTCCTCAATCCCTCTGGTCTCTACACTTCTCAATGTGCTCCCTCTAGTTCTCATGCATTCCAAATGTCCTCTCTAGCACCCAGATCCCACACCAATTTTAGGAGACAAAGATAGAGTCCCCAGTGTCAAGCTTAAAGGCAGAGTTTCTGTAATCAAATAAGCCAATCAGGGCCTTTTTTACTTCTCAGGTGAGCAGGTTGCCATATACCGTATACTCAAACCATACTCAATTTTTACAAAATACTTTGCAGGTATATTAACTTCATGAAACATAAAACAATGGTATGGATGATCGTATTCTCACACTAGACATTAATAAGTCACAGCTATAAATTGTGATGAAGATTTCACTCTATGTCATTGAGTTTTCTTGAAGCGGGACTATATCGATCATGTTCCTGCCTACATGCTCTGCAGACGGCACGTGGTAAAAGCCACCATCAAAACCAGACAAAAAGCAAAATTAGTAATCTTGCCACTTGACGATGGCTAAGTCATTCTTTTCTAAAATCGTGACTCATCCAGGAGGATATGAGAGTGGTGTGTGGTACAAAGAGATAGACATTGATTGCTATGCTTTGCCCAATGAGAGCAATCTAGCAAGGACAATGCCATTTCATACTGACCATCTTCTGATTGCACATTCATTGTATGGTGTCCGCTTTTGGAGAGAGGCCCCTTTTTTCATTATTTCATCTGCTCTCCTCTCTTATTCGTCTAGATTGCTGAGCAAACAGTGTGCAGAATGCTAAAACTTCCTTCAATAAGCATTTCCATAATACTAAGATTAGACTCTTCCTTCATGAAGGTTAGCCTGCTCTTCAAACACAAAAATATTGTTTTGTCATCCTAGAATTAATCAAAATAATTGTAATCTTAAAAAAGAGGCAAGGGAGAACTACAAAGCACATTTAAAATGAATCAATAGGATGAATGCAATATCAAATTAAAAAGTAAAAAATTACAACCTTTTATTTTATTTCATCACCGCCACAAACACTGACTGAGATTAGGGATGCAGCGATTAACCGGTTTCGCGATTAACCGCGCTTTAAAACGTCACGGTTAATTAATCGTAAAGGTTCCACAAAACCGAGTGTTCTGTTACACGGAACGGAACTGTTGCAACTTGCGCAAAACAAAAACAAAGTTACACTAGCAGTGCACCATCTTAAAATGCAAGCTTCTCAGAGGCATGGAGGACGATATTACAGCATTAGATGAAAGCGGCATTGTGACAGAGGGACAGCCCGCACGGCCCAAAACAGCGAAGCTTATTTCACAAAGAAATGCTTGTCGTAGTGTGGGAGCAGATTTAGCACGGGACACCAAAGAATGACCAGGGTGTTACATTTAAATATTGCTGTAAAAAATGCTGCCTAAAGAGAGAATACAGAAGGGATAATGCCCCCAACCACTGTTGCGGTACATTAACGATAGTTAATGGCACGACGTGTGATAGGACAAGAACCACCATGACGCGAGTAAGAAACATGCTCGTTAGAGATAAATGGGTTGCGGTTAAGATCACATTTATTGAATTAATTAAGTATAAACATTTAGCTACTTGAAGAATTATTAAGACGAGAGAGAGATAGAAGAGAGAGAGAGGGTGACAGTTGCCGTGTGAATTAGCCTACCTGACGTCCTGGCGCCTCTCAGTAGGCTATTGAATCTATTTATTAATAAAATTCACCCGGGGCAGCGTTACAAGAAATGTTTGTGTCCTAATTGAATGTTGTACACCATGTGCGCAGCGCGATCTCGATCTCACAAACTCCAAAATAATAGACATGATTTTCTCAGGCCACATGTAAAATTATATGAATTATTATAAAGATTATTAAGATGAATACGTATGGATGACAGTTGATTACAATATTTCAGTTTATTTCCATCATTATTAACAGTTTCCCCTGTGGGACAAATAAGTATATTAGTCGTATATTAATAATAGGCTACTTCATTAAATTTATTTACTATCCCTGTTGTAGTATTTATTCATAAGTAAAAACCAACAATATTTTTTTTCACCATGTTTCCAAATTCTCTACCCCAGGTCCAAAAGAAATGTAAAGAACGTACAAACTGAAAACACTAAATACTTTTGCGATCTATTTCCATTTGTTATTTTCAAAAGAGAAATACTGTCATGGATGTTTACAGAGCAGAGGTCCCCTTTTTTAATTCCAATGGGAGAGATAGACTTTTGTTTGTCTTTTGATTATTATTTTTTGCTGTATTGTTGGTTACTGTGTTATTTCTGTTTCAAAAGCCAGCAATAAATAACACTTTAATATCTAAAGAGTGTTCATATGATTTTATACATTAGTAATGTTGGGAAATGAATAAATGCATAATAATCGTCGTAATCGTAAAACCGTGATTATTCCTCGGACAATAATCGTACCAACAAAATCTATAATCGTTGTATCCCTAACTGAGATTTCACACTTGTTTTAATCAAAGACTGTTTCCTCACACAATTTTATGTGATTTTCTTTCCTAATAGTTCCAAAACATTTCAGCACATTTTAGTCAATCCTCTAGCCATTGTCTGAAACATAATTAGTCATTATTTTCTTCTAATCATTTATCAAATTTAATCAAAACTGAGTGTATATGAAAAGGCAATACTACTGAACTGTGAAACACAAAAGGCTATTAAATGGAAGTGAATATCAGTAACAATCTAAGGCATTGAATAAAGAGGACGCCACTTGCATCAAGTTATTGTGTGATTCAGAGTTTTAATGAATACTTACCTATTAAGTCTGATAAAGGCTGAAGCTGCCATAATTAGCTAGAGATTAAAAGATGAAAGTATGTATGGCTTAAAACTAATTCCATGAACATCAACAGTATATGTGAAAAAGTGAAAGAAAGAATGAATCATATAGACACAGCCTCACTTTGCTGATACCTCCAATACATCTCCAAGTTCTTGACGGATGATTAAAAAAAAAAAAAAAAAAGGTTAAATCAAAAATTAAATATTTCCCTAAAGAAGATATTTTAATTAATGGAAATGTGATAAAAAGTAGTGGGATTCGGTGCGGTAGCTTTGTTTGTGTGTGAAGGCGATAGGTACCCCGATCAAACGAAAGCCGCCCGAGTTACATGGGCCTAGTATACTGAAGAGTATTCCTATACAAAAGATGGCTTAATGTCAACTTTTGATCAATTTTAATACCTACACCGAATGATATTAAAAAAGGCACATTGTTCTTTCAAAAAAAGAGTTAATTCTGATAAACCTTATTGACTACCAAGAAGGCTTACCAATCTCATCGCTTAGTATTAGGACATTTTAACATGATTAAACATTGTCAGTATTCTCTTCAGTAACAAAATCAGAAAAATCAATTTAGGAGGGTGTAAATTAAAGTAACTACCTATCAATATTATCTCACATTAAAATTGCGCTTACAGTGGGGAAAAAAAGTATTTAGTCAAGCCACCAATTGTGCAAGTTCTCCCACTAAAAAAAGATGAGAGAGAGGCGCTGATAATTTTCATCATAGGTATACCTCAACTATGAGAGACAAAATGAGTGGGAAAAAATCCAGAAAATCACATTGTAGGATGTTTAAAGAATTTATTTGCAAATTATGGTGGGAAAATAAGTATTTGGTCAATAACAAAATTTCATCTCAATACTTTGTTTATATACCCTTTGTTGGCAATGACAGAGGGCAAACGTTTTCTGTAAGTCTTCAACAAGGTTTTCACACACTGTTGCTGGTATTTTGGCCCATTCCTCCATGCAGATGTCCTCTAGAGCAGTAATGTTTTGAGGCTTTCGCTGGGCAACATGGATTTTCAACTCACTCCAAAGATTTTCTATGGGGTTGAGAACTGGAGACTGGCTAGGCCACTCCAGGAACCTTGAAATGCTTCTTACGAAGCAACTCCTTCGTTGCCCGGGCACGGCTAAACGGTCCGTGATTTGGGATCATTGTCATGCTGAAAGACCAAGCCACGTTTCATCTTCAATGCCCTTGTTGATGGAAGGAGGTTTTCACTCAAAATGAATGAATTTCACGATACATGGCCCCATTCATTCTTCGTTTACACGGATCAGTCGTCCTGATCCCATTGCAGAAAAACAGCCCCAAAGCATGAATGTGATCCACCCCCATGCTTCACAGGTAGTATGGTGTTCTTTGGATGGCAAATCATGCATTCTTTCTCTGCAAACCGAACAAGTGAGTTTTACCAAAACGTGCGATTTTGTGTGTCATCTGACATATGACATTCTCATAAAGTCTAGTCTGGATCATCCAAATGCTTCTAGCAAACTTCAGACGGGCCTGGACATGTACTGCTTAAGCAGGGGGACACGTCTGGCACTGCAGGATTTGAGTACCTGACAGCGCAGTGTGTTACTGATGGTAGCATTTGTTACTTTAGTCCCAGCTCTCTGCAGGCCATTCACTAGGTCCCCCCGTGTGGTTATGGGATTTTTGCTCACAGTTCCTGTGATCATTTTGACCCCACGGGGTGAAATATTGCGTGGAGCCCCAGATCGAGGGAGAATATCAGTGGTCTTGTATGTCTTCCATATTCTAATAATTGCTCCCACAGTTGATTTCTTCACAACAAGCTGCTTACCTATTGCAGATTCAGTCTTGCCAGCATGGTGCAGGTCTACAATTTTGTTTCTAGTGTCCTCTGACAGCTCTTTGGTCTTGGCCATGGAGGAGTTTGGAGTGTGACTGTTTGAAGTTGTGGACAGGTGTCTTTTATACTGATAACGAGTTCAAACAGATGCCATTAATACAGGTAACGAGTGGAGGA
Organism: Sinocyclocheilus anophthalmus; assembly: GCA_018155175.1. Classification (NCBI taxonomy): domain Eukaryota; kingdom Metazoa; phylum Chordata; class Actinopteri; order Cypriniformes; family Cyprinidae; genus Sinocyclocheilus; species Sinocyclocheilus anophthalmus. The sequence continues at coordinate 122,681 of JADLZN010005447.1, forward strand.
CAGAGGAGCCTCTTAAAGAAGAAGTTACAAGTCTGTGAGAGCCAGAAATCTTGCTTGTAGGTGACCAAATACTTATTTTACCGAGGAATTTACCAATTACTTCTTTAAAAATCGCAATGTGATTTTCTGGATTTTTTTCTCATTTTTTCTCTCATAGTTAAGGTATACCTATGATTAAAATTACAGTCCTCTCTCATCTTTTTAAGTGGGAGAACTTGCACAATTGGTGGCTGACTAAATACTTTTTTGCCCCACTGTATGCGACTCCATTAATATTATTTTTCTGAAAGAATATTGAAATAGGAATGTTGACCTCTTGCAATCACTTGAAAAAAGGACAATGATGAAAAAGTCTGATTGACACACATGATTTAGATAAGCACTCCTGGAAAATGAGGTACACAAGCTGTTGGATTATAGAGTTATAAAAGAAAAAAAGATATGGAAGACATCTAGCCGTAATTTTCAGCTTGAAGGAAATTTGCACGCTATAAAATAGAATTCTGTACCGCGAGTCTTTGATTATAACGATGGCCATCACTTATTCCACCTTTACTTTGATCATGCGTTTGAGTGGCCATTTTCTACAGTCTAATCAAGGCTGACTTGCAGGCTTCTTTTAAACAAACTGTACAAAAGTTGAGTGAATACCCAAGAAAATCAATGAATACCAACAGCAGCAGCTTCAGAGAAAACATCACAGCAAAAAGATTCTACATACAACCTTTAAGCTGTCACTGGTGATTAAAGGATAGCTGAAGAGATGTGAACACAAACAAACCTGGTAAAGATGGGAAGTAAACTAAGCACCTGCCTAATGAGAGAGAAAGAGAATATGACCAATATTTGAGGTAAGCAGAAGAAGAGAGCAAAATAGGACACAAAAACACCAGCCTGGATTCTTCAGGGTCTAATTAAAAATCTCAGTGGATGCAGGACGTGTTATCTTCTGCTTTGTTGAGCCGGTGCAATAATAGAGCGAGTTTTGTGTAGAGATCGATTTCTGTGGCACCTTATGAATCCTGCCATAACTCAATGCCAAGAGCTCGGTCATAAATAGTCACAAAATTCAGATGCAACCAACAAACATAACATGTAAGAAATAACTGACGTGCTCAGAAAGCATGGCGAATTTTAGACTTATTAAAATTTCCATCTAATGCCATTGATTTTCAGCACAATTAAAGTGTGCCTTCTGTTTCTCTGCAGTCTAATATAACTTACCAATACATGACCTCCTGAGGCGAATGTCACCTGAAGGGGCAAGACCAGATGAAAAGGGCATCGTTCTCAGGCTAAAAGCTCATTAAAACATCATATCAGATGTCACCATTAGCGCAGACTTCCTTTTGTGTCGCAAGACTGTGGGCACTGATATGTTCGGCGTTGAGAAAGAAAACTGCCTTTCAATTTTCTTCAAATGGCATATTTTTATTATTGTAATGGGGTTTGTACAGATTTAATGGACTGAACCTGTACATGATCTTTCAAATATGTGACAGTAAAAATATGAGTATGTGCTAAAAGTGTGACACGCTCTTATCAAAATTAATTGTAAGTTGCAAGGGCCCATTTTGGAAAAAAAAAAATGGTCTGAAAAAATATAGCTGTCAATTCAGACAAGAGCACTACATAATGTCTCTACTCCAGTCATAGTTCCTATTTACTACAAAATTACATCACAAAAAACACAAACGGGATATGCTACTGGCCAAAATGATCACGTCTCATCTAATCACACAAGCAGTGTTTCAACTGTGCAAGGAAGTCAATAAAGTAGCTTGCATTGAATTTACCTCAGGGAAGTCGTTCAATGTGCAAAGCTCATTATTTAGCTAAAAGAAATAAAAGCTTTACAAAAAATTATATCTATATTTCAGGGGTTAAAGCAAAAACTAAAAAAAATCTTTTGACAATTTTTCCTCGGCCAAACCCCATTCCACAGCCATACCAGTCAAACACCCAGTTTAAGAGCAGTGTTTTTCTTCTTGTAATTAGGAGCGCTTGTCCTCCAAATTTGAAAAATTTAGGAGCACCTTCTAATCAATAATAAAAAATTCCGATCAATAATTAGCCTTCCTAATACGAGCTGACATTTGACTCAAAGTGATTTCGGGGGCATTTTCTTTTTACCTTAGTAATGGCATTTTTCTAATTTTATTAAATGTATGCAGTGTTTCCTTTAGGATTTTTTCCAGCTGTGGTGGCAGGACTATTTCTCATGGACCATGCCCCCTCCCCACCCAAGAATCATGTGCACTCAGAATTTATTTTAACTAAAAAAGACAAGTAAAACGTAAATATAAAAAAGAACAAAAAATGAATGACAATAACAATAACAAGATACAAATTAAATTAACAGTACTTTTTTTCAGTTAGGTCTAACTATAATCTATTCAACTGTAAAATAACACTGGATATTTTTCACTGTATAATGAAAGACAGCAGCAGCTTTATTTAGGCTGCTGTCTCTTTAAGACCTCATGCATGGATCTAATATACTGTTACACATGGCTCTATGCTTACTTTTCTTTTTAGGAGTGCTTGTCCTCCTAATTAAAAAAATTTAGGAGCACCTTCTGATCAATATTAAAAAATTCTGATAAAAAATTAGCCTTCCTAATACGAGGTGACATCTGACTCCTTAAAGTGACTTACAGGAGCATTTTCTTTTTACCTTTGCAATGGAATAATTTTCATCTATGTCAAATGTAAAAATGTATGTTTATAAGCTTTTTAAAATTTATATTTAAAACAATATAATAAGTAGAATAAGACAAATACAAGTTACCAATCATATGAAATTAGTATTAATATAAAATTAATTTGTACTACAGAGGGTGCACAGAAGAACACAAAAGTGTCTTGAGGTGTCTTTATGGTGTCTTTATATTGTAACGGGGTGGAAGGAACACGCGACAAGGAGAGCTCAAATAAATACCCCGGAGGGTGGATTTATTCACAGGGAATGTGCTCAAGTGAGTGCGCTGTGTCCTGAGGTGAGTCGAGGCTTCTCCGTGTGTGAGGCGGTGCTTCTCCGTGAGCGTGATCCAGTGTCAGTGAGTCCGTGCGGCGCTCGTGCGTGGGCTGCTTGGTCACGGGCTGGTTTCTGTATGCAAAGGAGACAACACGTTAGCTTTCCGCTTCTGGGAGACCATCTCTTCTCCCCTTCCTCGGGCTTCATGCGGCTTATCTGGCCGTGGGCTGATGACTCTCATCTGTGACCAATCAGCCCGTGATGAGCATGTGCAGGTGTTCCTCGTCCGTTTCCAGGGCAACGCTGATGTGAGCTCGGGACGCTCGTCACACTCCCCCCCCTAAGCGTTGTCCTGGTTCTGTTGGATAGATACGTTGTTAACAAGGGGGATATTGGGGGTGGGTGGGGAGTGACCCCTGACAGACCTGCAAAAGCTGACCAGATCCGAGACAGGCCATCGGCATTGGCATTGGCTGCTCCGGCGCGGTGGCGGACCACGAAGTGGAAGTCCTGGAGTGCGAGGAACCATCGTGTCACTCTGGCGTTGGTGTCTTTAACCCGGGCCATCCATTGCAAGGGCGTGTGATCCGTTATGAGGGTGAACTTGCGGCCCAGGAGGTAATAACGCAGCTCCAGAACTGCCCACTTAACCGCCAGAGCTTCCTTCTCCACGGTAGCATAATTTTTCTCGGGTGGGGTCAGCCTCCTGCTAATAAACAACACGGGATGTTCCTCACCGTCCTGGATTTGAGACAGGACCGCTCCCAATCCTACTTCGGAGGCGTCCGTTTGCAGCAGGAAGGGGCAACCAAAATCCGGGGCGCACAGGACCGGCTCGGACGTGAGCGCTCGCTTTATTCCCTGGAATGCCTCTTCCGCCTCGGCGTTCCAGGCCACTCGCTCTGGCTGCCCCTTCCTGGTCAGATCTGTCAGAGGGGCGGCTATCGAGGAGAAGTTAGGGATGAAACAGCGATAATACCCCGCCAACCCTAGAAAAGATCGTACCTGGGTCTTGGTCTCGGGTCTCAGAGCGAAGCGTACCGCCTCCACCTTCTTCTCCTGCAGCCAATGAGATCCCGTCCCACCTGGAAACCCAGGTACTCCGCCTCGGAGAGGGCAAGGTGGCATTTGCAAGGGTTGGCGGTGAGTCCAGCCCTCCGTAGTTCCAGCAGCACCCCCCACAGACGGTGTAGGTGGTCCTCCCAACGTTCCGAATGGATCACCACGTCGTCCAGGTACGCAGCGGCATACTGTTGGTGCGGCCGTAACAGGACAGCCATCATCCGTTGGAACGTGGCTGGGGCCCCATGTAGGCCGAACGGAAGGGTCCGGTACTGCCAATGGCCACTAGGAGTAGAGAAAGCCGTTTTAGGTTTTGCATTTTCGGAGAGGGGTACCTACCAGTATCCCTTCGTGAGGTCAAGAGTGTAGATGTACCGGGCCCTTCCCAGGCAATCTAGGAGCTCGTCCACCCGAGGCATTGGGTAACCGTCAAATTCCGAAACTTAGTTTAGACGTCGGAAGTCGTTGCAGAAGCGGAGGATGCCGTCTGGTTTGGGATCCAGAACAATTGGGCTGGACCACGGGCTGCGTGATGGTTCAATCACCCCTAACTTCAACATCTGCTTGATTTCCGTCTCAATAGCCTGCCGACTAGCTTCCGGGATCCGATAGGGCCGTTGCTTAACAATGACCCCTGGGGGTGTCCGGATGTCATGCCGGAGCACCTGGGTCTGCCCGGGCGTTGTGGAGAACACGTCGGAGAACTGACCGATCAGATGGTGTAGGTCGGTTTTCTGGGCCGCGGAGAGGTGGGGGTTAACCTCCACAACCACGGGCTCCGTGGTGGCAAGAGCGGCGAGTTGGTCCCTGGTCCCTATCCATTTTTTCAGCAGGTTTATATGATATAGTCGGTTCGGTTTTCGCCGGTCCGGTTGTCTCACTCGGTAGGTCACCGGGCCAATTTTTTCTAACACCGTGTACGGACCCTGCCAGGTTGCAAGGAACTTGCAGGCGGAGTTGGGGACCAGGACCATCACTCGATCCCCGGCTTGGAACTCCCGCGGTTGGGCTGCCCGGTTATAATAGCGTTGTTGGGTTCGTTGAGATGCGGCGAGGTGCTCCCGGACTAACGGCATCACTCGCTCGATCCTGTCCCTCATCCCGATAACGTGCTCGATGACGGATCGTTGGGGCGTGGGCTGCTGTTGTTCCCAAGCCTCCTTTGCCACATCGAGCAACCCTCGGGGCTGTCGGCCGAAAAGGAGCTCGAACGGGGTAAAGCCAGTGGACGCCTGAGGGACCTCTCGTATCCCGAAGAGTACGTACGGCAGCATCAGATCCCAGTCCCGCTTATCCTCTGCTACCACGCGTCTCAACATCCGCTTCAGGGTCTGGTTGAACCGTTCGACGAGCCCATCCGTCTGGGGATGGTATACGGAGGTCCGTAACTGCTTCACCCGGAGCAGCCGGCAGAGGTCAGCCATTAGCCGGGACATGAACGGAGTTCCCTGATCGGTCAGTATCTCAGCTGGGATGCCGACTCGGCTGCAGAGCAGGAACAGTTCGTGGGCGATGGCTTTTGCGGTGGCTTTCCGGAGAGGAACGGCTTCTGGATACCGGGTGGCATAGTCGACAATCACCAGAATGTGCTCATGCCCCCGGGCAGATTTTGGCAACGGCCCTACTAGATCCATCCCGATGCGCTCGAAGGGCACCTCTATGATGGGCAGCGGTATTAGTGGGCTGGGGGGAGGTGGCCTGGGGTTGGTCTTCTGGCACGTGGGACAGGCTTGGCAGAACAGTTTGACTTCGGCGTCCAGCCCAGGCCAGTGAAATCGGTCACGGACTCGCTGTATGGTATTGGCCGCCCCAAGGTGTCCCGCGAGCGGATGGGCGTGAGCCAACTCCAACACCATTTCCGTCTTCGTGCGGGGCACTACGAGTAGCCGTTTTTCCTCCCCCCTTCGCTGGGCGACACAGTATAGCAGGCCGTTCTCGACGATAAAGTGTGGGAGAGGATGGGGTCCCGGCCGGGTCTCCGTGCCCTCTATTGAGCATACTTGCGTCCAGCAATGCTTCAGCCGGTCATCCTCGCGCTGCGTGCGGCCGAACGAGCCCCCTCCTTTTACCTGCTGGAAAACATCATAGTACAGGTTAGCGTTCCGGTGCGGGGACTCACCATCTCTCCCACTGTCCGAGGCCAAGAGGACGGGGCGCCGACGAGGCCCTTTCGCCGGACGCCGCGTTCGGCGGCTCCCCTGCAGGCTGGCAGTCTGCGCTGCGGCGGTCAAAACCTGGCCAGTCTCTTCCCAAGAGGACGGGCACGGGGAGGTCCTTTACCACCCCAACTTCAACCGGCCAGGCCCCCGGGGCGGCGGAGATCGTCACGCGGCGGGCCGGCACCTGTCGCGTGTCCCCGTGCACACACGTTATGGGTAAGACCGACCTCGTTTCGTTGCGGGGTGGAAGGAGGTGAGCTTGGATAAGGCTGACCGAGCTGCCCGAGTCCAACAGCGCCCGACACGGCCGGCCGTTTACCTCGACCCTGACTTCCGGAGCTCCCGCTGGCAGGTCCCGATGTACTATGCACCCTGCCAGCCATGTCCGCGCGGGAGTGGAGGTGATTTTGGTAGGCATGGACTCATCCCGCGGAGTGGGAGCCGCCGGCCTGCTTACTGGTCGGGAGATGCCCTCCGGCGCGCGTTGCTCCTGGGCCACCCTCCGGGTAAAAGGCGGCACTCGCTCCCCAGACTCCCGCCGGTGTGCCGCCTCCGCCAGCTCCATTGCCTCCACGAGCTCCAGGGTTGTAGCGGGGTTCCGCATCCCCACGGCTTGGCGGTAGGTCCGTGGTAGAGCTCTGAGGAGTCGATCGATCACCACGCGTTCCGCTACGTGGGCGGCCGTAGGACCCCCGTCCAACAGCCAGTGTTGCGCCAGACGAGAGAACTCGGCGGCCTGGGCACGGGCGGGCAAGCGGGGTTGATAGACCCAGTCATGGAAGTATTGGGCTGCGCATACCGGAGACAGCCCCAGCCGGGCCATAATTTCCCTCTTCACTTCCTCATATTGCGTGGCCACCGGGGTCGGTAAACTGAAGAAGGCTCGCTGGGCTTCCCCAGTCAAGAGGGGTGCCAGCGCTCGTGCCCAGTCGTCGCGAGCCCAGCCCTCCGTCGTGGCGGTGTTCTCAAACATCTGCAGGTAGACTTCTACATCATCATGGGCGGTCATTTTGGGCAACAGCTGGGCCGCCTGTACCCGGGGATCTGGTACCGGTACGCGCTGGCGGGCGGCGGCACGGAGGGCGGCAACCTCCTGCTCAGTTTCCCCCTGTCGAGTGGCGAGATGCTCCACTATTTGCTGCTGGCGGATGCTGACCTCCGCCAGCCGTTGGAGGATTTCATCCATGCTGTGGGGGAGGAGTAGCCGCCTGGGAGGGGAAACACAAGAGAGAGAGTCAATGGACCGAGATCACTTGTCGGTGTATCCTCCACCACTTGCCCGCATTCTCCACCAGTGTAACGGGGTGGGAAGGAACACGCGACAAGGAGAGCTCAAATAAATACCCCGAAGGGTGGATTTATTCACAGGTAAAGTGCTCCAGTGAGTGCGGTGTGTCCTGAGGTGAGTCGGTGCTTCACGTGTGTGAGGCGGGGTGCTTTCCGTGAGAGTGATCCAGTGTCATGTGCGTCCGTGCGGAGCTCGTGCGTGGGGATGCTGCTTGGTACGGGATGGTTTCTGTAATGCCAAAGGAGACACACGTTAGCTTTCCGCGTCTGGGCGACCATCGCTTCTCCCTCCTCGGCCTTCACGCGGCATAGCTGGGCCGTGGGATACGACTCTCCAGCTGGACCAATTCAGCCCGTGATGAGGCGGGGTGAGGTGTCCTCGGCCGTTGCCAGGGCAAGATGATGTGAGCTCGGGGACGCTCGTCACACATTTTCAGACATTTAATGAGGCTCCGAGGTGGCATGAGTGCAATTAAATTCATGTGGAGATTAATGTTTTAAATATACAATTTTGAATACAGAAATATTAAATGATTTAAATAACTGAAATTATACCTAAAAATGAAACTGAAACCACCAGCACCACCAGCGGCATGTCACTGATTTTATTACTGAATCATTCATTCAATTAATTCACTGGAACGGCTGATTCATTCAGGAACGAATCAAGTGACTGTCGTTATGAATGAGTAATCATGAATCACTGACTAGATTCATTAAAAAACACACTTTCATGAATTAAAGACCGCTGTGTTTGCTTTTAGAGACGCGCAGCGGTTGAGCTGTTACTTTATTTGGAACTATTTTTGTTGAAGAAATAGAGCAAAATCAGGAAGTACATGTTTATTGAACTGTTGTATTAAATCAATATCACATTTGCAAACTCTTTTAATAATTATTAAAAGCTGTCACTCTCCTTATCGCGATCTGTGGGTGCACAGAAAATAAAACCGCGCAAGTGAGTTTTCAAGACTCAAAAGCACGTGCAAATGATACGTTCTGTCATTGTGTTGTAAGCGCGGAACCTGCGGGAATGAGTATAATTATTATTAATAGCCGCAATCCTGCGCCGAAATTCAAGTCCTGCTATCTGTGTTCTCTGCTAATAACCCGACTGTGAATGATGCGAGCGGCGTTATCTTGTCAGTGAGAAGCTGCAGCCGTGGCGGGGATGATTTTTGGTGTACCGGCAGAACAATATTGTTCTACATGCTTCCTGTAATCATATTTTACAATACACATCTCAATAAATTAGAATGTCGTGGAAAAGTTCATTTATTTCAGTGATTCAACTCAAATTGTGAAACTCGTGTATTAAATAAATTTAATGCACACAGACTGAAGTAGTTTAAGTCTTTGGTTACTTTAATTGTGATGATTTTGGCTCACATTTAACAAAAACACACCAATTCACTATCTCAACAAATTAGAATATGGTGACATGCCAATCAGTTCAAAACACCTGCAAAGGTTTCTGAGCCTTCCAAATGGTCTCTGAGTTTGGTTCACTAGGCTACACAATCATAATCATGGGGAAGACTGCTGATCTGAAAGTAGTCCAGAAGACAATCATTGACACCCTACAAGGAGGGTAAATCACAAACATTCATTGCCAAAGAAGCTGCTGTTCACAGAGTGCTGTATCCAAGCACGTTAACAGAAAGTTGAGTGGAAGAAAAAAGTGTGGAAGAAAAAGATGCAAAACCAACCGAGAGAACGGCAGCCTTATGAGGATTGTCAAGCAAAATCGATTCAAGGAATTGAGTGAACTTCACAAGGAATGGACTGAGGATGGGGTCAAGGCATCAAGAGCCACCACACAAAGACGTGTCAAGGAATTTAGCTACAGATGTCGTATTCCTCTTGTTAAGCCACTACTGAACCACAGACAACATCAGAGGCGGTCTTACCTGGGCTAAGGAGAAGAAGAACTGGACTGTTAAGCGGTGGTCCAAAGTCCTCTTTTTCAGATGAGAGAAAGTTTTGTATTTCCTTTGGAAACCAAGGTCCTAGAGTCTGGAGGAAGGGGGTAGAAGCTCATAGCCCAAGTTGCTTGAAAACCAGTGTTAAGTTTCCACAGTCTGTAATAATTTGGGGTGCAATGTCATCTGCCGGTGTTGGTCCATTGTGTTTTTTGAAAAACCAACGTCACTGCACCCGTTTAAAAAAGAAATTTTGGAGGACTTCATGCTTCCTTCTGCTTGACCAGCTTTTTGAAGATGCTGATTTCATTTTAAAGCAGGATTTGGCACCTGCCCACACTGACAAAAGCACCAAAAGTTGGTTAAATGACAATGGTGTCGGTGTGCTTGACTGGCCAGCAAACTCACCAGACCTGAACCCCATAGAGAATCTATGGGGTAAAAAAGTCAAGAGGAAAATGAGAAACAAGAGACCAAAAAATGCAGAGGAGCTGAAGGCCACTGTCAAAGAAACATTCCATACCACCTCAGCAGTGCCACAAAAAAATTACCTCCATGCCACGCCGAATTGAGGCAGTAAATTAAAGCAAAAGTAGTCCCTACCAAGTATTGAGTACATGTACAAAAAATTTACATACTTTCCAGAAGGCCAACAATTCACTAAAAATGTTTTTTATTGGTCTTATGAAGTATTCTAATTTGTTGAGATAGTGAATTGGTGGGTTTTTGTTAAATGTGAGCCAAAATCATCACATTAAAAGAACCAAAGACTTAAATACTTCAGTCTGTGTGCATTTAATTTAATACACGAGTTTCACAATTTGAGTTGAATTACTGAAATAAATGAACTTTTCCACGACATTCTAATTTATTGAGATGCAGCTGTATATCAGTTTTTACTGTATTTTACTATAAAACATTCTTTTGAATGAAAGAACATTCTTTTGATCCTTTTATGTTTGAATAAATCTCCTGAATCAAAAAAAAAAGTCTATAAAAAGTTTGGAATCTTTAGAGGTCTAAAAAAGTTAAGTTAAAAGTTAAGACAGCCATCATTTAAATGATTATATCTAAACAACATAGTTATATCTTCAGAAAGCACTCCTTTTCACTCAGAGCATAAAAATGAAGGGGAAGATCATAAACTGATAAAAAAATATATATTGTTAAATTTAGATACTAGACTATAAATCTGAAAATCCTCATGACAGATGATTTATGTGAGTCACAATAGCCCATGAAAAAAAAAGCATATTTGGGGTAAGGATTCACAATGTTTCCCACTCGTTCCCACACTGCATGGCTGTCGCCCACCCTCCTCACTCTGCCGCCTGTCATTCCCATAACCTTTTTTGCGACACCTCTTGCGCATGTTGCTGACTGGCATATGGATCCCATGGTTACTGCATGTATTACACAGGCAGTATGATTAGTTGCCATGCTGAGCAGACACCTCTGATTGGTTGCAGTGAACAAGATCTAGCTGGCCCATTGGTCAAAATCACCGCTAGAGTTATATGAACACGAATTGGCTACTGTGGGTTTGTGAGGCCCTGTGACTGGTCGGAGGTGGTTCTGAAGGAAGCTGCTGCTGTACAGAGGATGATATGAATACTTCAATAGGTGTGAGACACTACAGCCAGGAGGAGTCTTCCACCCTCATTTTTCCTCTCCTGGGCTGACACAGAGAGAGTAGAGAAATACAGAGAGGGTGGGGGGGGGGGGGGGGGGGGGGTTGGGGGGGGGGGGGGGGGCAACATTTATGAATGATTCAGTGTGGTCTAATTGGGAGGGGCACTGTCAAACACTCTAGCTACACACTAGCACACTTACTAAACACACAGCCATTGAAGAATACTTGTAGAAGGACACAACATCTTGTATCTCCTTCATATAAACACACACACACACATAAGCACATAATAAAACACCCTGCGGCTACCTCTGTCTGAGAGCGCCTGGCCTTGCAGAGATTATTATAAATTTACTGTGTCCTATTTTCCCTCCAGAAACTGTGGTCACAATGTCTGGAGGAAGACGGTTAACTTTGAAAATATTTTCATGTAACATGAAAAGTGTCCTAGTAATTTTAGGCAAACTATTCAAGTCTAGAAAAATAAATAAACTACCATTTACCACTCATATATCACTGAACTAGGTGATCTAAATGTGACTTTTTTTTGCTAAAATTGTGATTGCAATTTAAAACAAAAAATTGTGATCTATATGCAGTGTCAACATGACTAACTAATATTATCAAAACCAGTAAATAAATAAATTAACATAATATGGCTGTCTTAATTTCTTCATTTTTATTTTATGTTGGTGGAAAACTACAGGGAACCCTTAAAGCTTTTCTTCTGTTGACAGCAGCCGGTTTATAAGTGCTTGTCATTACAGGTTTGGAAAGATGATTGGTGCATGCTGTGTTCCCAAATGCACATTTATAAGTGACCCAAATCCAGGGCAGATAGAGCTCATGTGGAGCAGCATTTACTGTATCAATCTGAGACACTGAAATCACTGGATCATGAGCTGCTTGAATATAAATAAACACATTGCCACGTTTCTCTCTGAGATATCTAGTGCAGGGGGTGCCCACACTTTTTTGTGTGTGAATCGACTTTTCAAATGACAAACTCAATGAGATCTACCAACTAAAACCCAAAAAAGCCACAAAAAAGCTTAATCTAAAAATAAATAAAAACATTAATGTTCAATTATGATATTGTTCAATTTTAACATTACAATGAAAACACCCACAGAACAATAGATTATGTCAGTGAAGGCGTGAAGCACTAGTCTATATGCTGGCACACTGCCCAAAAGGTTATCGGCACTGACAACCATCACTCCTTTTAATTGTTTCTGGCGATCTACAAGGTTCCATTATAATCAATGACTCTCTCTACACTGCACAGTCACTCTATTATTTACATCGTGTGTACACTGTATGTTATAATGAGATGATTCGCTAGCGTGTATAACTCTGAACAAAACACCCTTTAGACTCTCCTCAAGCATATTTAAAAGATGTGCGATCTACCAGCATTGCCTTTGCGATCAACTGGTAGATCGAACTATTGGGCACCCCTGATTAAAATCACAGCCTTTGCAATTTGATAATTTTGACATGACATATTAATTAAAAAGATCTCAGTAACAGCTGGACATTTCTGTAAAATGCCAATAAAAACTGCAGTCTATGGTCAGCCAATCAGAGTATTTTCACAAAATGGAATTATATGGAAAGCAGGAAGCTGTGGTAGTAGCAGATCAATTGAGTTTAATGTCATATTCAGCTTCGTAAGCATCTGTCAGTTTGTTGTACAAGAACATCGCTTATAGCTTAATTTATTTAGATGAAAACTCAAATAAGATTGGGTCTCACAGTCTGGCATGGTATAATTAACCATAATCAAACAATGTAAGGAAGAAAATTAGTCCACATCCTTCTTAATCTCTCACTATTTGGGGAAAAGGCACAGCTTTAGCTTTCTGAGAACGAATGCACCCTCCCATCAAAGGATTTGACAGAACTCACCTCTGAATAAAGCACTCAGTACTGGCCAAGCATCTTTCCACAGTGTGGTTTCAAGTTCATTTATAAAATACAAAGACCTTTTTGAGCTGAATTCGCCATTGCTCACAATTCTAAGAAGTTCCCCAAATACATGAAAAATAGCAGCATGTTGTTTGCCCTCCTGGGACTTGAGGTTTGTTTGTTTTTTTGTTTTTGGAATTTATACTCAGAAATTTGAAAGCCACATGAAGGTATTGCTGTCAGCACAGCCAATAATTACAGCATGAGGTGCTAGAAAGTAGTAATATAAATCACGCTGCCTCTCCCTGACAGCATTTTAGTTTAATAACCACCTATGGACAAGATAGATGCATGAAAATGACTAGTGTTGATTGGTGAGTCTCTATGAGGTCAAACGCAGGACGAATAGATGGTAGCAGAAATGACGCACATGGAGAACAGGCTGATATAGAAATGCAAATTTCCAGTTCTGTTGGGCATAACTTTCAAGGACTTAACAGGGTTGAGGAGGACGATATGGACAGCAAATGCAAATATCTTGTTTAGTTTATTTGCATTAAACATTGTGTAGATGATGCTACATCACCAGGAACAATGAGCCAAAAATAAGCCTATGAGTGCCAGTTTAAAAATGTATAATATGCTGAAGGCGGGTGCTCCCCAATTAACACGGTCCCCCCCCATGTTCAGTAGTCTATCCAGGTGTCGAGCGTACACAGTGAGTATCAACTCTTCTGCACAAGAACTTAGCCACGATGTCATGTGAAGGGCATTAGTAGAAATACCGGATAACAGGGTGGTTACATCGCTCATCTCAGTCTGCCCTCGCCGGACAACCAGTAACCAACTATAAATGACAATGACGTCAACGAAAGTGGGAGTTGCTCCAAGATGCATTCGTCTCCGTTTGGCGTACCCGGAGCCACTGACACGCTGGGAACTGACTTGGGCCTCTCTAATCTCGCTGCAATCGTGTGTCTGGATACAATTATTGTGGCGTTATTGTGGGTCGTGGTTCATCATCTAATAATCACCTCAGAGCACGACAATTTTTATCTACTCTATTATCTGGGCAGGTTCCCGAGAGTCGAGTCGGCACGGTTTAGTGGGAGAGGCAGTGTTTGGCGGTATCTCTTCCAATATACCGGCACACGCGGAGATAGTGAAAGTGCCCCAGATCGTCGTGCCACCTGAGCACACTCATAATTGGTCATCTGCTTCGGATGGATATGATCACTAGTATGTGGGGTTACAAATGGCTCTCTGGGAGGACAAATTATAGCAATGAACAAAAACGATGAGCAGCATAAAGGAAAGAAAAAATGAAGCTACTGAAACTAGGTGTACTCTACATCCTGAAAAAGCGTCAATGGAGCGACGTGTGCTGGTAGAGAAGAAATCTAGGTGTAAGTGTAAAGAAGGGACCATCGCACTTGGTAGGGAAGATAACAATGCTCGGGCAGCGTGTCCGATCCGCGCGGCCAGACCCAACAGGCAGGCATTCTTCCGCCCCAGAAACAGTAAGGTACGCACTGGGGAAACGGGTGGACTATTGTGTAGGGTGTAGCGAAAAAGATGCGCGGGGGGATGAGACAAAAAGAAAAAAGCATGAATACAGGGTGTTTCACCGTGGAAAGTGGGTACTCACGGGGGTGGACGTACGGGGGAGCTTGTGCGCGTTGACTGTGACAGCAAATACAAAGAAATACGGACCGCCACGACGTGAGCAAACGAGACAGGTAACGCGAATGAAGCCGAGAGCCGCGGGCCAAACGAACTCGTAGATAGGTGTAGGTATGACAGGGAAGACAATGATATAGTTGAGGATAGTGAAAATAAAGATGGAATGAACGAAAAAAAAGTCAAGTGACAATGAACAAATTGTCACCCACAGTCGGAGCAACAAACGTGAAAACAGTTGGGAAAATAAATAAATGGCGTGTGAGTGAAAGCCAAATAAAGAGGGAAGAGACGAGCCCAGTCATCAAGGGCAAGATGAATACTGAAGCCACACATACAAGAAGAAAGGAACGACAGTGAAAAGGTTGAGGAGTGAAAAGTGAAGCAAACGACGAATCAGCCTAAGGAGAAAACCAAATCTCACTGTGGATCGACCGGTTTAATTATCCTCAGTGACGCGGTAGCGCACTGGGAAGACCCCCACAAGGACAAATCGGCTGCACACGAAAACTCCGAATGACTCAAAGGCCGTCAGCAAATGCAAATGAATCGGCCGACTCTTGCCACTCGCCACTCAGAATCCCTCATGACAACGGCACGCGACAGCAGATGGGCTGCCGTCAGTCCTTGTCGGGAAGCACGCCACTGGACTAGGGCAAAGGTGGTGGGAGTGTGCGTGGAAGCGCAGTTCATTCGTGGTGGGGGGACTAAGCTGATCAGGGATGATTAGATGCCCTACTTACTCTCTCTTGGCGCTGCACAAGAAAGACCCTCACCAAACAAGCCTGATGAAACTATATAGACTGGGAGGAAAGGAGAAAGAATGAGATAAAGGAAGAGTGGAAAAGGATGCTTGGCATTTGGCCAGCCATGATAGCACCTATCTGTGGGGAACACCATGGAAACCGAGAGAGGGAACAGACACTAAGCCTCTTAGCCTAGATTTACATGACGTTCCGCATGGCCCTGTGAACATGTGCCCACCTCCCTGGCACCCTGACATGCTCCGCTGAGGAAGATAAGGCTGGAATTAGATAACAGTGATACCTATGATAAGTGTAAAACCAGAGACTGAGATATCAGTAGCGAGGGCTTTAGGTAAGACGCTAATCAAGCCAAAGTGGTGGTTCCAGCACACTGTAGCTTTGCTGTGTGTTAAAAGAAAGGATGTACAGACTTATCACACTGGCTGCATGTGCCGATCCCTTTCTGTAGCATTTGTTCAAACAGATTTCAGTCAACCCGTCACTGTAAATAACACACATTCATTCTACTACAAGTGCATACTGATAACGGCTTTGTAATTTGTTTAAAGGGCAACAGAGACAGACAGAACCTGCCATTCCTGTCATGCATGCCGTGGAGTCTTTTCTAGAAAGAGCGGTGACTGACATTTCTCTTGCGTGCAACATCTGCTAATAACCGGCGGCTCCTGACCCATGACCTCTCCTCAGGCACTCATAATAGAACAGGGCAATGCGAGGTCAAAGGCCAGTCGATGGGAATCTCTTCCTTACAGCATGCAAAGGAGAGGTTGAGAGTAAACAATGAAGCTGAGGCAACCAGTCTGGTTTTAGTATCCAATCTATGCAGCTCAAAAAAGACTAGGGTGCTTGTGATTGTATTAAAAAGAGCTATTTATTTAATGTTCCCTGTGATTCTCGGCTTAAACGTAGGCAGACAGTAAAACAAGGCAACAGCACTATAAACTACAGCACTATAAACAGCCCCAGGAAAAGCATAAGCATTTGCCTCATGAAAAATGTAGATGCGTCAATTTAAAATGAAGAAAACAAACAAAATCTAACAAAAAGCCTTACTGCCTAGAGCTATTATATCCATATATAAAACTTTTCAAGGAATTAAAAAATAATTTTTATAATTATAATCCCGAAAAATATAACAAAATGAAAATGAACACCTAAAACGAACAGGAGGCGCACAGTCTGACGTATCGTCTGCAATGCACGATGCGCCTGATCGGGATGTAACGCGGTACGTGGTACGTGCGGGCCAGAGCACGATGTATATACTTAAATGAAAAGAGTGCACCCAAAACTACATAGGTTACTACAACCACAAATGAGAGCGATAGATAATCGTTAAAAAAAAACCACAGACAAAAACAAGAGAACACGATATTAATGGGAGATATAGCTAAACCAAGAGCCGAAGGCCCGAGATGGTCCAGAACGAAATATGGGTAGAAAAAGATGGAATGGAGGGCTGGTGCTCGCAAGGGAAGGAAAAAGTGGTGAGAGAATGGCTCAAGGCAGGGAGCGGAAGGGAGGGATGGACTGGGGGAAAAAACGGTAAAAACAGAAGATAAAAGCGGACGAACATAAAGATACAAATAAAATTCCTAAAAAAGACTCCTGTTAAGCCAAAACCGGGGGAGGTTTTTGTATCTGAGGTTGCAATTGCCCCACGCTCTGGGAGGAGACAGTGTTCCAAGGAAGGACGACTGAGACAAAACTCAAATGTTGTCCTTTTCCTGCGTTCATCCATGCGCTTGTCGCATTGGGTAGTCACCCACGATGTTGCACGGGGGGGGCTATGATGGACCTATGGCCTTAAGAGTGCATAAGGTGGATGATAGAGGAAAGCAGGGAGTCTAAACCCGATTATCAAATATGGCCAGGATGTTTGTCCGTGGATGTATATCAGGAATGCATTTGGTTCCACTTTATGTCGTGTTTTCACTAGAATGGAGAGTGGAAGTGAAGTGCATGATAGGGCTGTAACCCTACCACTGACAAGGATGAGGTATTAGTGTAATAATCTGTAATAACTAAAGATGAGGATTCGGACTGAAATGACAAAATAGTTTTATCCAGAAGCTGTTTTCAGTAAACATTAAGAAAAATTCATTATCAAAGATTATAAGGGGACTGATGTGATCACAGAATTATTAGAGATAACAGCAGCTTTCTAGAGGGCTCAGACGAAACACAAGGTGGGCTGATTCTGGAGACAGCTACAGTATGGTACAGTGGCCTAGAAAAGAACATTTAATCCACAAACATTTGTATGAATGTAATAAAATTAGACAAAATATTAAACCAAGTAAAATTGGTAAAAAGGGGTTGAGCTTTTGTTTTCAGAAATACTTTGTCCATTTATCTTCCTTAACACGGCTTTGTGTCAATTTGAATTTAATTACTATGACTTTATGCAAAATGTCTTTTTTTTGCATAAATGATAAATTATGTCATAATTATATTCATTATAATATATAATACACACATACAAATACATACACACACACACACACACACACACACACACACACACACACACATATCTATCTAGTTTTTTTAATTTTGTTTATCTTGCATAGTACCGCTACGTGCTGCATAAATCATTATGTTACACTGTTATTAAAGTGGTAGACAGGGTGACATACATCATGAATACAGGAAACATCTAATAACGTCCAAGTCTTAACTTGCTATATCTAACAGGTCCCCGGTGCATCTACCAACCATGGAAACGTGAAAAAGATTAACCCAGTAAGCCTTTTTGTTTTGGTAAGCCTTTTTCTGCAATTGTCTGAGAAAACGAGGGTGTCTGATTTTGCTCCCTTGGTGACTTGGCAAAGGGATCTGATTATAATATCATTGCCCCTTAATCTGTATGTTTCCACCCAACGAGCCATCATATTGATTTCACAAGTGACAACGGTGTACCAGTTCTAACGCCATGGTGAAAGTTAGAGCAAAGCATTCTAACTGTTCTGTCATTGGCTGCACAGAGAGCACAGGACACTGTTTAGAGTCCCAGCCTCAGAGGAGACAAGAGAGTAGTGGATTTATTGATTTATTTACTGTTTATTGCTGCTGCCACACTGATCTAAAATGATTATTTCCCTGTTTACCTTCACAGACATAACCGACTGTTTTTTGTAACTTGTGTGTTTTTAACATAAACTTTTGTGTGGTTATACCGCGGGGATGAGAACAAATTGTTTAGTACTCCCATTGCCTGTGAACCGGTCCCCTTTCTGTAAACGGGCTTTGGATGTGTGCTCTCAGAAAACCCTATATCAGAAGTTTAAACTCAAAACACATGATTTCAGCACGATAAACATGATAATCAGAACCAAAACAGATGTTTTTTAGCAGGTATGAGCTGTATGTCGCAGCTGATTCTTGAAATTGGTGTGGTCGGGTTGTGGGGGGGAGCAGCAGCTCATTTGAATTTTAAAAAGACAGGCACGAAAAACACAGTGTTTCTGCTTTCACTCAAAATAGGCATTTTCAAAATTATATAATAAATGATCTGTGGGGTATTTGGAGCAAAGAATTTCACAGACACATTCTGGGGACACCAGAGACTTATATTACATATTGTAAAAAGGGGCATAATGTGTCTCCTTTAATGAAAGTTATAACAATGTAGAGCAAGGGATTCTAACTGTGGGAGTCCCTGAATCTGTAAAGATTGATCAATTCAAATGACATTCATATCTTTTAAGAATGGTTCAAGTATCTAAATACTGCACATTTATACCTAAAGTATTAAATCATAATAAACCTGAACTCACACCTGCTGCACAAATTATTAATTAGCTTTGATTGTTTATTTTCCCCAGAGCTTGTCAGCTTGTGACTGACTAATCTATGCTAATGTGTTTCTATGCTTGACAGCATGGGATGATACCGCCCCTCTGTAGGGCTTTGAATGTGTGTGTGTGTGTGTGTACATGTTTTGCTACTTTTGTTAACATGAGAGATGAAGTTGCTCATCATACAAGGCTGCCAACAAATCCCTCTCTTTTCACTACAGGCTAACCTAACCCAGGAGCATTTAAACTGCAAACCGGTTACGCTGGGAAGATTTAAGATGTGAACTATTGCATCTGACTGAAAGAGCTGCAGTGAAAGGGCATGGCATCATCAAGCAGTGTGACACTGTGACAGCCCTGGCCCTGCAGAGAGACACTATCACAGAGAAGCACTACAGTCAGTGTGGGGCACATGAGTGTCTATGTCTCCATGTACGAAAAATTGGCTTCTTTTGTATCCCACAGTTTACAAACAGTTATATGCAGCTCTGTTTTGAAAGTGAAAGCATGATTTGGGTCTGAGAGAGTTGCTGCCATTCACGGTTTTTCCATGCAATTTAACGGACCCCTCCTGCCTTATGACTGACACACTAGAGAGGAAGTGGGAGACTGGAGATGTATTTCAAATGGACTTGTAGTATCTCCATAAACGGTTTTTATTTTATTATTATTGGCAAAGTTTTCTGTTCAGAAAGTAACAAGATCACAACAAACCATTAATAAATCTCAAAAGATCAGGAAAACCTCATCCTATTATCTTTTTGAAATTATATGTACATTATGCTACTATAAGATGTGCTGTTGTTCTGCAAGGGCATTCAATCAAACCAAACGTGCATGAAACATGAGCAATGATGATTGATTTTGTCATTCACCATTACAAGGCTCCAGTAAAGGCAGATTCTCATGTGTCATTTATCTTGTTTATCTTCTCTCACACACACGCAGCACAGGGAGCTGAACGTTGCAGGTACTCAAAGCACTTATCAACTCATCTCATGAACTTATTGCTCCCATTTAGTGTGGTTTTCATGAGATGAGCTTTACACTACACACACAAACACATATGGACGTTTTGCATGCTCGCTGTCTGTCTGGCAAAGAGACTAATGCATTCATTAATCCTTCATAAGTGTTTGCTTATGTACACACACACAGTTACACAACACGCCACTAGTGTCTCACTCTCTCTCTTTTACAAACTGCAGCCATCTGTATAGAGATTACCACCAACAATTCACACAGAAAAACTTTTTTCATCTATCCTTCCACTCCACATTCCCATCTGCCACCCCAGGAAGGCCACCTGTGGCCAGAGAGCATGATAAACAGACAATGCCCTTCACTAACAGCACTCACACACAGATATGCCTTCAAACTCATCACATTCAGATTCATTAGTTCTAAACAGGGTGATTTTGTTGCCTTTTTTAAACTCGTTTAACGATTATGTAACAAGCCAAAATGTCAGGCTGATATGGTATTATGCAAATCCACAGTGGTTTTGGTCTCATACATATTTATAACATCTCCTCTGCTTCAGCTAACCACAGGCTTGGATAAAGGTCAGGGGGAGGGGTCACCAAACATCTGGTGTTTGTGGTGGCCGTCCAAAACAAATACCAATATCCACACGCAGCCGAAGTGATAAAAGGTGGGTGGCCGGGCCGCCAGCTAAAATATATAGATTACACAACAGGTAGCGCTAGAATATTCAGTCGAAACCCTGCAGAAAACGCCTTTGGAGGAGTTCAGAGAAAGCACTGCCCATTTGATTCTGTCAGCATTAAGGTTGGAGCCTGCTTATTCCCCCATTTCCTGCTCTGCCCTGGTATTGCATTTCACCACCATTACCGGCAAAGCCCGGCCATCGGAGAGATCTGTCGTCCTCTTCCACCATCCATCACTCCGTGGCCCCTGGTCGTACACTCCATCACAAGAAAAACAAACACACACACGCACACACATACACACACTAACCGAGCAAACTGCAAAAGGCAAGGCCGGCTGAGGCAAGGCCAAAATATCTGACAAACACAAACAACTTTCTACAACCTGCTTAAAGCTGTCTATCCATGACTGTCTGGTATATTGTGACAGACAGGTTCATCTCTCCGATTGAGGCTTTATTGAGCGGTTGTTGCCACAGCAGAGATACATTCGACAGCGTTTAGCCGAGTATCTTGTCGCAAAAGGATTACTGTCCAAGATGCGTGGAAAATAAGAAAATATTTATAAAACACCCCAGAAGAGAGTACAGCTTGAAGTGTCACTAAAATATACCACAATAAAGCACATACAGACCAAAGGCAGTCATGTTTGATGTCGCAGAAGTAGTAAGATAAGGTGTTTTCATCATATACTGCTTTGCGCGCACCCAAATATCCTGCTGAGATCAAAGGTACACATGTAATGGACACATCATACACACACAGTGGACTTTGAAGAGGGTTATGCAAGAAACATGTTGGACACTCTTGATTGTCTATACATGTATCATCAGATGGTGAAAAGAAATGTCAACAATGTGTTTTAACGCACTCCACACACATTTTCTAACTCATGTCACGGGGGACTAATAAATGGCAGGCTGCTGACTGCATACAGGGCCGTATATCACCCTCTCAGTAACCCCAAAATAATTTGATTCAGGTATCCGAGCGCTGCACCTCTGTCTGAGCGCCTGCCTCTCCTTAAAGGTTAATAATTGTTTGGAACTGGACGCCTGAGGGTGTCCAACACTAATGAGGGTGAGAAAAATTCAAACAGCTCAGGGAAGTTACCAAAAGTTAAGCAAAAGAAAGATAGAAAACATAAATCAGTCCTCATAGAGAGACCAAAGTTGTAGTTTTACATTGTTACAAGTAGAAAGTAGCCATTTTCTTTGATAATATCTAATATTACGTGGCACTCAGTACACACAGTGAAAGGTCAGAGCACAGGTGCATCCATACTAAAAGTGACCTGAAACTCAACACACTCCTATAATTCATAATAATTTGTACCAGACAGCAAAATCGTATGTACAACTAGGAACATATGAAAATGTGCAACTTTCATAGATTATAGAGTTTAAAGTGTTTTTCTTATTGTTGTTTCATTGTCCATATACACCATAAAAAGCGCATGCATTTTTACCTATTAAAGGGGTCATGAACTAATTTTTGTTTTTAATTATTATTTTGCAGAGGCGGACAAAGTACTAACCTCATTACTTGAGTGAAAGTACAGATACTGCTGGTCGAATATTACTCCATTACAAGTAAAAGTTGTAAAGACAGATTTTTACTTAAGTAAAAGTACAGAAGTACTTGCTTTTAAAAGTACTTAAGTACCAAAAGTAAATTTCCTTTTTTATGTCAATGCACTGTTTTACTGTTGTACGTAATACTTGCAATACTTCTGAAGCAATTTAGAATACATTACACCTACTGAATAAACTGACTAGCTTGTAGTATTCTTTGGAATAAAGAGCTTTTAGAATGTTAAAAACCTATACACCCCTACCCACCCCCACAAAAGCAGTATGGTAGTGATCTCACACAGCTCTGACAGTGTGTGCACACATCTATGTGTAGCCATTCATCCACATTTGAACTGAGTGGACAGTGAAATTGTTGTAAATACAGACTGATAAGGAAGAAAAAAAATCAAACCTGCTTTAAAACCCAGCAACACAACTGTAGCTGTACAACTTTACAACAGCAACGCTGCTTTAACAAAAAAGCAACTTTAGTTGACATCACAAAAATTATAAAATGCTGTCTAATTGCTCTCGCTGTACTTTAATGTCACACATTGAATGGTCTGTGCAGTGCTGCTTCAAGTCCAACACCTATTGTTTTTTATTAGGAGATGCACAACAGTTCTTCTGTGGCTTTATAGGTAATATTTTCACTTACACAATTAAGCAAAATCAGACAATATTGTGTCTAATATATACCACAATATTAACTTCTTATTATTGAATTGTTGTAAATAAATATCACATTTGCAACTGGTCAGTGTTCAGAAAATGCTGAGAATCACTTCATGTAGCCCTACAAGAGTGATTACTGATAAACTGTCTGAAAAAAAAAGAAAGTTTTTAGAGAAGAAAAAAATCACCCACTGACTTTCAAAGTAATGCTATAGTAATGACTTTCTACTTCAAGGACCTTAATGGAAATGTAGTGGAGTGAAAAGTACAATATTTGTCTTTCAAATGTAGTGAAGTTAAAGTCATAAGTTCCCAGAAAAAATAATACTCAAGTAAAGTACAGATACACAAAAAGTGTACTATAGTACAATACTCAAGTAAATGTACTTAGTTACTGTCCGCCTCTGAAAGTCACACAAGTTTGAAGAATGTTTTGTGCCCATACAATGATCCTTTGAAAGTCAGCGGGGCAATGTTGTTTTAAACCCCACTGACTTTCAAAGGAAAGTCATACAGGTTTGGAATGACATAAGGGTGAATAAATAATGGCAAGTTTAATTTTCTGGGTGTACTAACCCTTTAAAGAGCATTTGTTGAGGTAATAAATAACACTGTGACTTTTAGCCCCCAAACAGAAAGTGGGTTAGGAAATGCATTACAGAATTTGTAAGATAAAGGAGAAGTAGCGAAAGAGATATTTCAAAACCTGGGACTTGTCTCAGAATGAGAAATGGAGACAGCATCTATCTCCAGTCGGGTGGGTGCTGGTCCTCATCAGACGCCTGCACATTGGCATGTGCCATAGGAGCTCACTGTGCAGCTTGCTGGAATTTGTCTCCATAAATAAAAGATTATGTCTCTAATCTGTAATAACTCTCTCTTCATATTTATTTCTATCACTCCCTCTCTCACTTCAGCAAAATGTCCCAGGTCTCCTTGCTGTCACCGAGATAGATATCAGACACATACATGCTACTTTTCCGAGAGGGCCACCACTTCTTTATTTCAGTCAGTAAAAACACCACTGATCCAACCACCAAGGATGTAGTGAACTGCTTTCCTGTGGAGAAAGAGAGCAAAAGACAACTCTTCCAAGACTTTGAAATGACAGGACTCAAAGCATGAATGGTGAGCTTTAAAACAGAGCATTTTCTTTTACTAATGTACTATTTGCTGTCTTGCTCAGGCACCCTGTTGTTTAAAACGAATCCTTTTCCTGTAGAACATGTTTCCCATATCTTTTGGCATATCCAGTAAACATCAACGACTAGAAATGTATAATTATATTGATTTTTGGAATGGAAAATTCAAATGGCAAATGATCAGACACTGTGCTATTTTACCTCATTCACTCTATGTGACAATTACTACGGTCTTATCTAAATGTTGATCGTTCACACAGAAATTCTTCAGATCTCTGCACTGAATCTTAACTTGTCTGTCTGTCACACTTTCCACTTACTCTCTCAATTACTCATTTAACACACAGCCAAACACAGTCACTTCAATATATCGCCACTCTGTCACTCAGGAAATTACAGCTAGTCAGACGCAAATGAACTTCATTCTGAACCAGTGTCTCTCTCAAAGTCCCTCTGCTACTGTCAATCATCTCATCCACACTGCCTCCATTTTGTGTCATATCTGAGAAATCCTGTCTAAGAATGAGCTTTCACTGATGATACTGTGAATCTCTGATCATTCTAAATGGAGCAGAAATTGAGCGGAAGGTGCAGTTCATCCTTAACATGACACCGTTATCATTACCCCTTTTGCTGTCCTGTTAATGTTATCAATTGGCAAGTGGTAGAGCCAGAGCACAGCGCTTGAATGACAGATAAAATGATGCTACTTTCTGTGGTTGCACTATTAATTATTTACAGTGCCTACAGAAAAAGTGTGTTTCTGAGCTTAAAGTTGTAGAATATTATATGTATAATTTAAGACGGTGTCCTACATGGAGGGAGAGGAGATCATATGGGCCAGTAAGAGGGTCTTGCGGGGCTCATCGTAGGCAAACTATTCACCCGTCAACATACGAAAGCAGCAGAGTAGGTGGACAGGCCTACTTTGTGTTAATGTAGTGAGACAGTGGGATCTAGTTTTATGGTTTTATAATACGGTATTACTGTTAGGCTGATGATCCCCAAAGTATTCCACTAAAGAAATCGGACAAGATCAGTTAAGGAGAGCTCATGCCACAGAGAACATTTTCCAGTCATTGGCACGGAATCTGTGCGCACAGAATTCAGAAGCTCAAAACCAGATACATTTATTAGAAAAGCAAAACTGCTTAGGACCCTAATATGTTTTTAGAGACTGCATCTCGAATGGAGTTTTTTTTTTCTTACCCAAATGGCAGACTTCTATCTAAATTTAAGCCTGTATCATCATATTAATTATGTTGTAAGAAAATGTTTTATATGTTTATAGATATTATTATTATTATAAGAATGTTGAATATTATGTTGATCACGCGATGGCGCCACAGACGGCAGCCTCAGTGTTTGGCTCTCCAGTTTTTGTACTGTTTTTGTAAATTTTTCCTGTTTTTTGTTTCTCAAACACAATCAGTTTTACCAGGGATGAACTGCTAAACATTCGGCAGAACACACCACAAAATATTCTACCGGATTTCGTTTATTCAGACGTTTTGCTGAACGTTGTAGTCGGCGGAGCTGCTACGCTGATCAAAACCTGGCTGAATGACGCCATTCCGGACAGCGCGTTGAGTCTCCCGGGCTTTCAGCTGTTTAGAGCAAATCGCGACGCAGAATCAACGGGGAAAGCGGCGCGGTCGGCTGGCATGTTTTTACAATCAATGAAGTGGTGTCGATGTTACAGCGTTAAAGAAGATTGCTGTCCGATCTAGAAGCACTTCCTTAACTAAGCTGTTCATTCGCCACGGGAGTTTTCCCCTCGTTCATCTTCGTGAGTTTACATCCTCCGCAAGCCCAACGTGAGCTCGCCTTTACAGAACTCCGCTGATCTGATCACAAGGGAAGGGAAACAGAACACAACACACGGACTCGTTTTAAAATCATTCTCGGGTACTTTATAAGCAATCTTTCCCGTGAACTGCTGGCCCAAAATACAGGACAGCATGTACAGTCCCACCAGAGACAGTAATAATACTGGACCATTGTACTCAATAAAGATGCTATCGAATCGTCCCCAGAGCACTGTAGACTCTCTGATCACTTTTTGGTTCATCTTATACCGACCTACAGTCAATCTTAAATCTGCTAAACCTGTAGTAAATTCTGTAAAGAGATGGACCAACGAAACTGAGCAGGCATTGCAAGCCTGTTTCGACTGAACTGATTGGAGTGTTTTTGAAGCAGCCACCAACAATCTGGACGAGCTCACGGAATCTGTAACATCATATATCAGTTTCTGTGAAGACATGTGCATCCCTACCAGGACTCATTTAACATTCAATAATGATAAGCCATGGTTTACAGCAAAACTTCGTCATCTTCGTCAGGCCAAAGAGGACGCCTACAAAAGGGGGGGACAGAGTCTTGTACAATCAGGCCAGAAAACACACCGAATAAGGAGATTAGAGTGGCCAAGAAGAACTACGCTACAAACTAGAACACCCGTTTTTTTTTTTTTTTTCTGCAAATGACCTGCAGCATCAGTGTGGAAAGGCCTGAATGACATCACCAACTACAAGACACCATCCCTCAGCACTGAGGCCAATCAACAACTTGCTGAAGACCTGAATGAGTTTTACTGTAGATTTGAAACTCCCAGTCTAACACCCCACACCCGCTCTGAAGATCTCTCCACACCACCATCAACACCTCCTGCAACCCCCCTCTCCCCCACTCCTACGTTTCAGATCAGTGAGGATGATGTGCGCCAGGTCTTCAGAAAGAACACGAGAAGAAAAGCACCAGGCCCAGATGGTGTGACACCAACCTGTCTGAAAACCTGCTCTGACCAGCTGGCCCCCATCTTCACACCGATCTTCAACAGATCACTGGAGCTGTGCAAAGTCCCTGCCTGCTTCAACCGCACCACCATCATCCCCGTCCCAAAGAAACCCAAGATAACAGGACTTAATGACTACAGACCTGTGGCCCTAACGTCTGTGGTCATGAATACATTTGAGAGGTTGGTGTTGGCTTATCTGAAGGACATTACTGGACCCTTACTAGACCCCCTGCAGTTTGCTTACCGAGCAAACAACTGTGGATGATGCAGTCAACATGGGACTGCACTTCATCCTGCAACATCTGGACAAAACAGGGACTTATGTGAGGATCCTGTTTGTGAACTTTAGCTCCGCTTTCAACACCATCATCCCAACACTCCTCCAGAACCCAAACTAGCCAGCTCTCTGTCCCACAAGCTTCTCTCGTCAATGGATCACCAGCGTTCTGACAGATAGGCAACAGCTAGTGAGAATTGGTAAATTCACATCCAACAACCGCACCACCAGCACTGGCACCCCTCAGGGTTGCGTCCTCTCCCCACTGCTCTTCTCCCTCTACACCAACGACTGCACCTCTAAAGACCCCTCTGTCAAGCTCCTGAAGTATGCAGATGACACTACAGTCATCGGTCTCATCAAGGATGGAGATGAGTCTGCTTACAGACAGGAGGTTAAAGAGCTGGCTTCCTGGTGCAGTTATAACAACCTGGAGTTTAATACGCTCAAAACTGTGGAGATGATCGTTGACTTCAGGAGGAACCCCCCTGCTCTCCCCCCACTCACCATCATGGACAGCACTGTGGCTGCAGTGGAGTCGTTCAGATTCCTGGGCACCACCATCTCTCATGACCTGAAGTGGGACACTCACATTGACTCCATTGTTAAAAAGGCTCAGCAGAGGTTGTACTTCCTTCGCCAGCTGAGGAAATTCAACCTGCCACAGGAGCTGCTGAAACAGTTCTACTCAGCCGTCATCGAGTCTGTTCTGTGCACTTCAATAACTGTCTGGTTTGGTTCAGCTACAAAATCAGACATCAGAAGACTAGAGAACGGTTCGGACTGCTGAAAGGATTATTGGTGCCCCCCCTGCCTACCCTCCAAGAACTGTATACATCCAGAGTGAGGAAAAGGGCTCAGAAAATCACTCTGGACCCATCACATCCCAGCCATCTCCTTTTTGAACTTGTGGCCATCTGGTCGGCGGTACAGAGCACCGAATACCAGGACAGCACAAGAACAGTTTCTTTCCCCAGGAAATCTACCTCATGAACAGTTAAATGCTCTCCCCATTGTGCAATAAAAATATGTGCAATAACCTTATACTTATTTATCACCTAAACCCTAGTACATCCCTACAACTTATATTATTTTATTCCTATTCCATCTATAGCACACCTATACATACAATTTATTCTTTTTTTGTGATTTATATTTATGCATGTGTATTTTATTCAAATCTTATTTTTATTATCTGTGTGTTTTTGTTGTCTCCGTGTACTGGAAGCTTGTGGCACTATAACAAATTCCTTGTATGTGCAAAAATACTTGGCAATAAAGCTCTTTCTTATTCTGATTCTATAGAGACAGATTGATCTGTAATAATGGTAAGTCAGCGAAGAGGTGCACTTTGCAAAAAAGGTATTATTACAGGCTAAGGCCGTGGAAGAACCACATTTTACTACTAACACAATAAAATTATAAAATATATATTTTTTAAATAAAATAAAATTTTTTGCAGTGCCAATTAAAAAAATGAAATGCAAACAAATTTTTTATTGTTTAACACATTTTTTATTAATGTGATTAGCTTTGAACAATAAGGGTCGGGTCTCCAAAAAAATTTAATATACAAAAAGTATATATAAAAAATGCAAATCAATATCGAGATTTATTTCCGTTGTTTTATTTTATATAATGTTTTTTTTAAAACCATATTAATTTGTAAATTAAATCAATCAAATATCGAAGCCTCTGTTTATTCTATCTCCCTCCGGGTACGAATTGGCATTTGATTCAGGTAATTCAAATCACGTTTATTTGTATAGCGCTTTTAACGATACAAATCATTGCAAAGCAACTTTAACATCAAATTTTGTTTCTACGATATTTAGTGGTACTGTATCATGGTGACTGTCAGTAATATGCGAATGTCACGGAAAAAAATCAATTTAAGACTAATCAAGACGACTTAAATCAAACAGACAATGGACACTATTAAAAGCAATTATTATATGTTGTAATCAAACTTGTAGCAAAATTTGGTATTTCTGTATGTTGTTTCATGGTTGGCATCCTCTGACGGTAAAGAATAAACAATTGTTTGGTTTGGAGCAGACACTTCCAATTTAAAACCTAACTGACAATTTAAAATGATGCACATTAAATCGTACATTATGCATATTAGATCTCATCACCACAGCAGTCATTTATGATTCTGACTCACGTCTACAGTATGTGAGGAGTCAGAAGCTCAGTGGGAAACCATCAGTAACATTTGACAGGCGGCTGAAACGGGAGAGCGGCAGCACTAGGACTGACGTGTTCCCCCCTGTAGATGCCAGTCAGATCTGATCGGGAAGACGACGCATATGGCCTCTAACAGTCCGCATTCGTGCTGACTGCTCCCTCGAACGTACTCAGACAGTCACCGTGGGAGCGCTGACCGCACAGCCGTGCAAATCGCTCGCTCCATTTCCACCATTCATCAACCTCAGAATGACATCAAAATGTGTGTGTGTTTGTGGGGGCATGTGTGACCCCTCTTTAATCTGCCATCTGAGCTGAGAGTGTGTTGGCTGGATGCTGTCACGGTGTGTGAAGCCATGTCCTGAGGTGCAGTGTCCCTGTGACAGATTTGCCTCGATAACCACAAGAGGATAAGGAGAAAGCAAAAGAGAAAAAGTGAGGGAGAGAGAACTAGATGGAGATCACATGGAGCACATTAGCCACCAACCAGCATTTTGGAGGAGAGACAGAATGGGAGAGAGCGAGGGTAAGCAAAAAGAGATTGCCCTAAGCAGCCTAAATGAGTTCAGGCATAAGGGATCATGTCATGGCTGTAGGATCGTTCCCTCAGGGCTATGAGAAAGACTTCCCGCACTGCAGTTGCACCGTTCAGACAGCTCTGATACTCGCACAGTCTTTATTCTTGTTTAGTCAAACTAGAGTGGGAGAATCTAAATCAGTACTTTAACAGATTTAGTCAAACTACATCTGTCAAAGTAGTGTGGGAGAGCAAATCATGTATAGCAGGCATTGAGATATTCTAAATAAGAATGGTGACACCACTGCTTCATTGAAAAAGAGGAAATCTACACGACTCAAAATGGAACTGGCAAGAAAACATCCTTAAACAAAGCCTAGCCAATTTCATGGCACTATTCTACCAAATTCAGGGATGAAATTGAATTATTATGAAATTGTTTATGACATCCAGTGCACTCACAAAGGACAAGGGTCTGCGGCTCCTCAAAACAAGCCCAGGAACAGCGGAAAGTGCTGTGCATGAGGAATCAGACCTGGGACACTAAAACTGATCCCAGTCTAAGTGCTGAGTGTCACAAGTCTCATAGACAATCACACGTGAATCAATATCTCATAACAGACTCGGGGTGTGTGATGCACTCTTTTATCCCTTAGGTAGCGCTGAAAGGGGACAATGCAGACCAGCCACAAACACACACAAACATACACAGCAAATGACTGAAATGGATATGCAGAGGAGTTATTTTATGGGCCACTGCAGAAGAAAAGCCTTGCTAATTGTGCAAATTATCTTCTTTAAAGTTTAAGTTAATTCCAAGAGCTTTTTAATTTGTGGACATGGTTTACAATGATGCTTTGAATGAATTATTACAGCTAGACCAATACAAGCCAACAGACCATCTTTATTTAACTTCAGTGGTCTGGTATTACAGTCACTCCTCAGTCATTCTTGTTTATTTGATAAGGATTTTTTTTTTTACAAATGTTATAACTAGATCAGACCTGTACATCACCTTGCAGTTGCTGACAAATTAATGTCCCTGTATGGTTTTTGCCTTATATTGTCTTATATTTCCATTTTGTCTCATGTATTTTGTTTTATGTACAATAATAGTTTAGCATTAACAAAATTGTCTCTCACAAGGTCTTATTTATGCAATTCTAATTGTAGTGTAAATGCATTCATGCCACCTCTGAACAGTCTATGTAAATAATAAGTGCCAATTCAGACGCAGCTTCTGAAAACAATGCTATGGCCTCATTGTAGCCTTAGAAGTTCATGTGTAATAAATTCTGTCTTGAATAGAGATTATTTTTTGTAATGTCTAATCACTGATTTTCTCATTTAGCACAATAATGACTGATCTTTTGGGGGGTAATTTCTCAGACCAAATTGATGTGCTATTAATTGATAAATATTAATTTGATTAAAATTAATCCCTTGAGAGCCCTAATATATTTACTTCCATGTCTTCTTGATTTGAATGTACAGTATTACAATATTACGAAGGTGGAGAGTTAGCTAAACATCTTCCTACAGCGTTCTTTCGTGTTGGCAGGGATATTTCAATAAGCTTTAAGCTGCAACAGTAATAAGCAGGATTCACAGTGGGGTTGTGTTCCTTTACGCTGGGCTGTATTTTTGGGCTGAGAGAAAACATTATCCCTGAACTCTGATTGGCTGAGCTTCAACAGAATGGTTTGTTGAGGGTTATGGTCCTCATTTGTCATGCCGGTCAGCTCTATTTAAAGTCACAATGTGGTATTAGGCTGAAAAGCCTGAACACCATCAAGTGACCAAGGCAACCCGCCAAAGCAACTTGATATTTGTTTGTCCACAGATATTAAAGGGTTTGAAGTAGGCCTGCAAAAGCACAGGATACCGTGAGACAAAAGAGAAGAAATAAAAGGGAAGCAGGAGAAACAAAAAAGCAATGGGCAAACCAAATTACATCATACATAATTAACACAACACTGAAAATAATATTAAAAATATATATCCAAATTCTTAACACAAGATGAAATTACTTGACAAGCAAATTATGACAGATAACTTGTTTTCAGAGTGTGCATAATATTAGTATTATAAACTGATTAAAATGGTGAGCACAGAAAAGAGTAAGTAATGTTGCAATGTGAAGCATGCACACAAAAAATAGCATTAGTCTGTGTCAGAAAGCATCAAGACTTAATGCAGCTATTTGTTAATTGAATTCAATGTCATAAACAAGTATCTCTATCTTCGTAGAATCAATGAAAGATCCATTTCCAAACAGTGCTTATAATGATCCTCTATATGACTGATTTAGACGCCCAAACCCTTTGACAGAAACTAAACCTGTGGTAATGAAGACAAAGCTTCCTCCTTTAACATTTGCCTCCAGCATAGCTGATGAACAGCTTATTGTTTTCTTATAAACATCCCATGCATCTTTTATTGTCAACGATTTAAGCTTTTCTCCTGTGAGGCGTATTTGTTACCCCCAGAAAGGTGGCGGATTTAAGATTCAAGATTGCACTATTTGGTGCATAACTAAATGGAAAATACAGAAATGATTTGCATTTGAACCAGAGTTCAACACTTCACAAATAGGCATTCAGGAGTTTATAATCATTACTGGTATTTTCTAAAAGTCATCCCTCGTGCAAAAATGTCAGCTGTCAACATTTTTGATGTTAATTTCAACCTAAAACTAAACAGATAAAACATTTTGAACATAAAGTGGTCAAATGACTGTTAATGGCCTTCATTTCCATAAAATCTAGACTGAATCATTGGGAGAAATAAGGTTGCTTACATTACAAGCTAGAAAAAAAGAAGACAATTAAAAACAATTGATGTATGGCACTGCAACTACACAGCAGTTTAAAGAAAAAAAAAAGTTTTAAACTGTTAACCGGCATCACTGTTAATAAGTTAAACCATTTAAATTAAGGATTCAAGGTTCAATAACATCAAAATGGAATGACCAACTTGAACAGTTCACCCAAACATTGTCATAATTTACTCAAATTACAGTCATACAGGTTTGAAATGGCATAAGGACATGGCAAAAGATGAGTGTCTACTTTCATCATAGGCTCACAGGAAAAACGTACCTTACCTACAAAAGTCCAAACACATTCACTGCATTTTCCAGCTGAAATTAACTCTATAGAAGTAAAATTGCAACTACTTTAATTCCTTTTCACACAAATTATGATTGCTCAGGCAATATTTCTCAGGCACATTTTCCAGTGTGCCTGGGTTGATTACTTTAACTGTGTGGACCAAAGGCAAAAGAAAAGACTTTAAATTATCTTCTATCTTCTAATTATCTTAAGTCATACAGGAACGACATGAGTGTAAGCAAATTAGTTTTTAGTGAACTATCTCTTAAGTAGTACATTATGATATTTAAAGAATTTAATTATATAATAATTTGGGTGCATTGAGCAGACACTTTATCCAAAGCAACTTACAGTTCAGGCTATACATTTTTTATCAGTATATGTGTTCCCTGGGAATTGAGCCCACAACCTTTTGCGCTGCTAACACAATGTTCTACCACTGAGTCAAAGGAACATATTATATAATTATATATTATTTATTATTATATCATTAATATAAATTATTATATTACACTATGAAGAAAATAATGTAAATTATATATATGGGTTGACTAGAAGTAACATTTCCCCCTACAGAAATTCCAATTCTGGCATGTTCCACACATTGATATGCTCAATCCAGTCACCACTGTCTGCTTTCATCGTCCTCTCCTCCACCTCTATTTATAAAACCCTGCACATTTTTCATCCCTTTCCCTAATAATTTTTCAGCACACCCTTGTCAATTATTCACATGCTCTTCTACATATTGAACATGTTTCTCTTTCTAAGCATTAATATTTAAGGTTTCAACCCTCCTCTAGGTGATCTTAAAAAGATAAATCAAAGTGTCGTTTTTTTTAAATAGTCTCATAGTAAAATTAAGCTTGAATGGCACTGGAAGGCAGCCCTTTTATGGCTTCTATTAAACATGAAATAGACAGACAAGACGAGGCAAATAAATCACCATCTTACAACATTCTGAATGATTTTAGGTCATTTAACACTGGCAATGATTTAATGTCAGAATCATCAAATTATTCCAATCTCAATTGTTTTTCAAGAGCAAACAGCGATACAGTGCAGTAAATGCCCCATACGGTGTGGTACTGTAGATGACACAAACTAATCCTCCCAATCAGTCTGATGTTACAAAACAAAGGAAGAATCAATGGTCATTAAATGGCAGTCAGCTGGAACCAGGAATCGTGTCAGCCAGTTTCAACCAAAGCCGTTTTCACTTAATGCTACAATTGATTCTGCAACTTCATAATCGATCACATTGAGATATGGCTTTTATACGATCAGTTCATCGCAAGATGCCCCCAGCAACAAATGCAAATTTGCATTCAACTCTAATTAGCTTTGCTCTTATATGAGCTGCAGTACTAACAGATCCATGGCAGCAGCATGGGACCTTCCACTTCATCAACCAAACATAACTAACAGAAGTACAAAAGGGAAAACAAAATTACCGGCCACTCAGTTCACCATAGCCAATCTTGTAGAATAATATTCTATGAAAACAAAATGTCCTCTTTACCTGGAAAGTTTTCAAAGAAAGATCTGTTTCTAGCTATAATATCAAATATGGTTAACAGTAATGGGTTTTAAGTCGAGCCACAGCTGTGAGCTCTCAGATGCATTTGGATCACAAATGGTTTAGTTATCTTTTTCTCTGTGCTATTGATAAAGGTAGGCAATTGTTGCTTGGAGACAAAGGATTAAGATATCCTCTGGCAGACAATTGCAATGGTAATGAATTATTGTACAACCAAAGTATACGATAAGGACTTGTTCAAAGCCTTACGACACCTCATGAAATTCATTGGTTCTTTTGTATTACTGCGAGTTGAGGTAGGTCTACATTACTATAAACAGAGAATATTTGTGCTTGTAAAAACGGGTCAACAGTAAGGATTTTTTAAGCAACATTTTTATATTTGCAAGAAAAATTCAATTTCTCCATTAATTATTATTTGCTTTTGGTATTTTTTGCTATTTAGAAAAAAATATATATTCCAGCTTTTTCACAAAATATAATTATGCAAACAATTTATAATACTGCACAACTACTTCAATTTATAAAAGTTGCAAAAGTGTTTCAATGCAGTTTTCTTTCTGACTGATGCTTTCAAGACTATCACTTCTTACAATTTTGACAAAACCCTATCTATGTCGTATCCCATTGTCACCCATGTTGTTTGTGGGCCACCCTTGTTGAGCCCTGAAAACGGATATTAATTGTGACAAAATTAAGCTTTCCTAATTTGAAAACACATAAAAAATCTGGTAACAATTTTATTGTAAAATCCCTGTAATATTCTTATAAAACCAACACATACAAATACAGAGCAGGTTTCCAAAATCATTACAAGGTAAGTTTCCTAAAGACTAACAGTAAATGTAACAGTAGCAGCTTCCATGAATGAAGGTAACTTAATCTGGATTAAACATGGAGAGTGATGTAATCTCATAGAGTGGTAGAGGGCGAGGGTGTGTCTGCGGCTACTCTTACTACCCGACACTATGATCCAACATTACCATCTGAATTCAAAGAAAGGGCTCTTCAAAATATTACAATATTCACAGCGCTAGAACAAAAACTACTACAAAGAGTTACTGTAATCCTTATGACAAGTATTCAGACATAACGCTAAACTTCCTAAATGTCACTGTGGACAGGCTGTCCACTGTATGCAAATTAATGTGATCATTAAATTGTGAACACATCTCTATCCGGGCATTCTGAGTAAAGGATTACAGTAAAGGCACTATAATCCCACAGCAGAATCACATATGGACAGCATACCTTGGCGTCAGGTAATACTATGAGCAGGTGCGAGCTATCAGGCATGATGACGCATTAATCAATTTATGCGTGCACAGACAATTAAAATGCCATTGATGTTACACTGGGGTGTACCATCAGCACATGCAATACCATTTTCTTATTTACAGAGGCTCCTGTAGTTTTTAAATGAACAGCAAAATGTGTAGTATCTGTCAATTACATAAATCTATGCAAAGTATGACACCACTATTAGACACATCTTCTGATGTTCACTAACTGACATCCTGATACATAAGCTTTTTCGTGTGCTGCAGTCAGTGAGAAAAATACAATATAAGAAAAAGTAAAGCTGTTTTACACTATTACACCTATGAAATTCTCTTTATATTTATTGATTCACTCTATCATATTTTGAAACACAGGGAGTGGTCAGAGTCACTGTTTGTCATTAGTGCATCTGCCGCTCCCTAGCGACATGATAGACGGGACTGAACACAGTCCGTCATGTTTCGCATCTGGAATGTCATTAACACAGTATACACATGCTAAGAGTACCATGCAAAACTGCAATCAACAACAACAACAAAAAAACCTGATCACCAACAGTCCCCATCAGAAGCAGCACTGCACATCTCTTGCCAAAGCAAAAACCATCAAGAAAAGATTAGAAAGTATCAAACTTACGTGTCTTGCGGCTGACGTGGGTTCGACCAGGCGTGGTCACGTGCCTCTCAGTGGATGACTGCTGTCTGGTCCACATTTGGGTGGAGTCGTTTAGAACGGCAGGGTTGGAGGGAGAGGGGCTGGAGGTGGACGTATGGACAGTAGATGTTGTGGTAGAGGCCACGGTGGTCGTAAAGGTGGGATTACGTGTGACAAAGCGTGTAGAGGGGCTCTTCTGCGTCACCTGGCTGCCGGATGCACCACCACCCCTAGGGGGAATGTTCGGAGGAGTTCCCGTTCGAGTCCTGCTCCGCACCACAGTGGTGACAGTGGGGCTGGCCGAGCTGACCCCTCCAATAGTGGTTGTGGTGGTGGTGGTGTCAGATCCCTTAGGAAAAGTGCTAGGCTTGGACAGAAAGATGGGGTCCTGGCCAATTCCCTTGGCATCCACCAAGTCAGTAGGCACGTAGTCCCGCACAGAACCCACTACGATCCATTTCAGCAGCATCAGACTGAGCCCTAGGCCTATAAAGCCAATGAGAAGCGGAACCACGCAGAGCCAAGTCTGTTGGCGGGGCCAAAGGGCACAGCTCCCACACCTTAAAATGCCTCCACGAGCAGGGGCCTGGGCTTGTTCACGTCCACCAGAGCCACCTCTTCCATCGGGCTCCTCCAGTACCATAGCCCCCGAGTTGTTCACTGTTCCAGAGCTGTCACTCATCTCGCCTGTGGCAATGTAAGGGTTAACCCCACGGCCGGGCACTCGGCAGACATGGACAGCACAAGGCGAAACGCTGGCCAGCAAAGCCAGACATTGGAAAAAAAATGGGAAAGTAAATCACAACCTCAAGAACACAGAAATAGTTATGAACACATCAAGGCAGACAAATCACATCCACACACAACTAATACACATACACACACTCACAAACAGACAAGCGCATACACCCAATAGAATTCCGGAGGTAGAAATCTCAGCGGATGCAGAATCCGGTAAAAAGGACAGTCCTTTAGTCCAGTTCCACCAATATGTCCAGATGACTTCCAGCTCGTCGTAAGATCACTAAAATGGTACAAATGTTAAATAAAGGTGCTGAACAAATATGGCCATAAATATATTTTGCAAACAGTTTCAAAATTAATTTACTTTGTGTTTTTGTAAACCATATATTTTGTGAAAAGATATTTAATTCTATTTTATAAAGCATTTAAAAATATATTTTGAAACTTTTTTTTTTCCTAAACTGGATATTGCGCGCGCATTAGGAAAATACATGAATGAAGCCTAAATGTAAGCTACTGTAAGATTGGAATGTTATTTTTAAAAAGTAATAACAAAGCTTTTTTTTTTTTTTACATTTGAAAAATGAAGCTACTGTAAGAAAAAGAAATATATATATATATAATTTATATTTATAATTTTTCAAAAATATTTTTCATTGGGGCGCTTCACTGTTTAAAACGTATATTTTAGCTGTCTTTCGAAGTATATATTGGTGAGAAAGCATGTATAGTGTGTGTGTGTTTGTTGGTGGTGTGGGCTTGTGTGTGTTGTGTGTGTGTGAGTGTGTGTGTGTGTGGTGTGTGCATGTGTGTGTGTGTGTGCGTGTGTGTGTGTGTTTGTGTGTGGGTGTGTGTGTGTGTGTGTGTGTGAGTGTTGTGTGTGTGTGTGTGTGTGCGTGTGTGCATTGAGTGTGTGTGTGAGTGTGTGTGTGGGTGTGTGTGTGTGTAGGTGTGGGGTGGTGAGTGTGTGTGAGGTGTTGTGTTGTGGTGTGACGTGTGTGTGTGTGTGTGCGGTTGTGCGAGAGAGTGTGTGTGTTGTGGGTGTGTGTGTGTGTGTGAGTGGTGTGTGAGAGTGTGTGTGTGGGTGTTGTCGTGCGACAGGCGTGTGATACGTATCAACAGATGAGTGTCCTGGTGTGTGTTTCTGACGATCACTAATGCTTCTTCAGCTCGTCTGATCTTCTCTTCATGTGTCTGTGGCTCCGGGCTGCTCTCGGGTCATGTGACTGCTCTCAGCCAATCACAGCTCTGCATGGATCTGTTGATGTGGCAAATAAGTGGTTTCCTAAAGTCATGCTGCCAGCCAGAGCGGACCACCAGCGCTCAGACAGACCATATATATATATATACATGCTGCTCTCACCGTTTCCAGAAACACGATGCTATGTGGTGTTTCTGTTAGTTTGTTGTGTTTCCATGCGACACCGAGAGCTCTGTGTGTTCCAGCAGGTGCTTCTGGGTGTTTTAACTGCTGCGTTAATTCAGTGACTCGTTAGGACGGTCGTCTCAGCTCTTCTGTTTAACCTGCCGCTGTATAATCCTGCAGGATGATGTGTTTTTGCAGCCGAAACCCAGACACGAGCTGCATTTGAACACTTCCGGCTCCGTCGTCCTCAAGTCAAGGATTTAAGGATTTTCTTTTTCCTAAAAATGCTAGTTAATGTTTTCATGCTGGATTTATTCACACAGGATAGACAACTTACCAAAACATTTCTGTACTTTTTTGGCCACACTTGTGGTGCTTCCAGTCAAAATGATTGGCCTACAATTTAGTTTTTATAAATGTCTTGTTATATATTATCACACAAGAGTGTAGTTTGATTGTGGCATTGATGAGGAATAACAGCAGATTACAGACATCTAATTGATTGATCAAAATGATTGCTAGAGATGATTGATCAGTGTCTGATATTGTTAGGATCAGCGTCTCTAAACTAAACTCTACAGCCGTGGAGATCATAAGAAGCGACGTCTGACTTTAGAAACTAGTTCTCTCCTTAAATATGAAGAGAGCAAACTAGAGATTCACGAGTTACTCCAAACCTGACCAAAAGCTTCTGGACGTGCTTCTACTAGAAGTCAGACACTGGAGAGAGAGGCTGTTTGGTCTCTTCTGAGGAAGATTCACAGAGAAACTGATCAGATCTGATCTCTAAAGCTGGAAACTGCAGCTCTATATTCATCTGTGTGTCCTCTTCAGGTGACAAGAGTTAAACCGGGGTAACCACAAATTAACGTTGCTATAGTTACCCATGGTATTTGTAGTAAAACTCTATAACGTGTGTTACACAAAAAAACACGGTTACTACACTTTTACTATAATAAAAAGATCATTTCTTTCTTGTTACTGTACTGTCTTAATGGTTTGATGTTTTCTACTGTTTAATAAAAACGAAATCGCTTCGAAACAGAGAATCATTTAGCGGCTCAATGGTTTAATTAACTGATTCAGAGTTTTATGACAAGCGAATGTCGAAAATGAATGGCTCTTTTGCACAGTTTTTTTGCTAGTGAACCGAATGATCGAGTCACGAGTTCGAATCATTCGGAGCGGTTCCAGTGTAAATGACTCACTCGATTGAATCGGTTCGTCTGATCTGGTCTTCAGTCATGTTTACACGACACCGTCAGCTCCAGAGATTAATCACATTAACTGAAATAAGCCAAAGAAGAGTGATGTTTACAAATAAAACAGCCATATTTCACATCCAACACAAATTTAGAACATATTCAGACCTAAACACATGTTAGATGGAAACACTGCTTTATGATGGAGTTTGTA
>JADLZN010005448.1:0-101017 GCA_018155175.1 Sinocyclocheilus anophthalmus
AACCAGTAAAGGAGTGGTTTTGATTAACAAAGTTGTTTTTATTGTCTCGAATAACAAAAATTGTTTATTTAAACGCATGAAAATGAGTCTGTTCTAAATAAGTGAAAAAATAAAATCACTTTTTAAAACTGTTGTTCCATTATAACCCCTTTAGATTTATGTTTGTTTTATATATGCAAAGAACATTGTATATATGTCACGGTATGACGTGGGAGAAACGCACAAAGATGAAGAAGATGAGGGTAAATCGTCTTTAATAATCCACATAAGGTAATCCACAATAGGAAAGCATAAACACACGTACACATTGATGAGACCGGACAAAGTAACACTGAACAGAATGCAACTTATAAGGTAAGAGTAAATGCGGAAATTGATAAGACACACCGAACATAATGACACAATTAGACAAGGACGGAAAACTAGGTCACACTAAGCACATGGGGAAGGAAACCCAACAAACAGTCCATGGGGGTGTGACAATATGTCACAATTGTTACGGGGCTGCCAAGACGTGAGACGTGCGGATCCATGTGCAAGCTTTTATTTAAAGCAGAAGAGGTCAGAAACACAGGCAGTGTCGAACAAGGGCAAACAGGTATATGGCGGGCAAAAGACAAGAATAGTCCTAGGGCTAGTGTAGGTTGACGATCGGCAGACAGAATTACAGGGGCGAGACTAGAGGGATAAATTCAGGAAAACAGGCAAAGATCAGAAACCAAGAAAACAGGCAGGGCAAGACTAGGCTAGGACTGGGAAACTAACGAGGGCTCTGTAAAGTAGCGATCACTGCTGGCGATAAGCGCATACAATACTCGGCAGATTGATAGGAGTCAGATTGAGTGATACATAGTGAATGTGTGATTGGATACAGCTGTGTGCAATCAGTACAATGGATGATGGGAACTGTAATCCGGGTGAAGTGCAACATTGGTGTGGTGCAAGAGTCCATAGTAGTGGGAGGGTGACCTCTGGTGGCATGCAGACGGAAGTTCATAGACCGGATTTGTTACGAGCCCCACCCCACAGGAGCTGGCTTTCAGACGCTCCAAACACTTTTTACGATTCCGGAGGGAGTTGGGAGCGGAGGCAACAGGGGATTGATGGATTGCCGGTGCCATGTGGGAGTGAGAGACCGGGACTGAGGCCGGACCAGCGAGCAGAGAAGCCAGGTCGTAGCCGGCAGTACGTTGGATCTGAAGACCACAGAGCAAGTACATAAGACCACCAGACGGGCGAGCAGAAGACCACCATAGCCGAGACATTAGAACCTAGCACAGATGCAGACCTCCTTGGTGCTGGTCCGGGACAGGTGGAGAACAGTTCATAAATTGCCTCCGTTAGCCATGAAAACAGGCAAGCATTCACAACATTCCGCCAGGCCCGTGACAGGATTGGCAATTAGTTTCACAAACGTGCCCCATGACCGTGACAGGCGGGCAGAGGGTGTCACCAGATGTACTCCATACCATGCCAGGGAGACGAGGATTCACCGACTTCCCTCCTTAGCCGTGACAGGACAGGCAGAGAGTCCCGACGGCCTCCAAGCCTGACAGGCGAGAGTTTCCACATAACGCCTCCCATAGCCTTGACAGGACAGACAGGGGATTTCGCAAACGCCTCTATAAATAGCCTGTGACAAGACAGGACACGAGTTCACTGACACCTCCTTGGCTGGAACAGAACGGCGGGAGGTTATAGATGCCTCCAATAGCTGTTACAGGACAGCATGAGATTCATAAGGTGGCCTCCGTGGCCGATTCAGGCTGGACGCACGTTCACATACAGCCTCTGTCAGTTGAGATGGACAATTTGTTCACAGATGGCCTTCGGGCTGGTTCAGGACTAGACGATAGTTCATCAATGGCCTCTGACTGCCAGGGTGACAAAGAACATATTTCATTACACCATGCAGGCATGGACGGGTGGAGATTCAGACATGAGTCTCCTTGACCGTGCGGACAGGCCTAGTTTCATATCCGTGACAGGACAGGCTGAAAGTGCTTGCGGGGCGCCACCAGGCACCCCGCAAGAGCTGAAGTCGACACCACCGTTTCGGGAGGTTCTGCAGGCATGCGCCTCCACCCTCTGAAAGACTGCAGCGGACCCCATTGCCTTTCTGGAGCCGCAGCGGGCCCCGCTATCCCTCGGAGGTTCTGCTGATAAGCCGCCACCTCTTGAGTGTTGTAGCCATGCCGGCGGGCTGCCTCAGCAAATCAGCGGTGGAGTCCGCGGGCCGCCGATACACCAAGCACCCCCCATATTGGAAGTGCTGGCAGACAAGTGAATGAGTTCATGAACAGAAGGGTTAGAGTGAGTTGGTTTGGGGATACCAGCTGTGCGTGCAGACACCAGCGGTGTATCCCTCACACTTGATACCAGACTGGGATAATGAAGGACTGACCTTGATAATCTGGGTGCCACAGACAGGACGTGACATGACTCTGGACAAACAGCTAAAATGTGACATGACTCTGGAAGATCAGCTGTGACGTGACGGGACTCTGGATGTGAGCTGAGACATGATGTGACTCTGGATGATCAGCTGTGATGTGACTTGCCTCATGATGATCATCTGTGATTTGACTTGATTCATGACGATCAACTGTGACCTGATTACCATGCGATGCCATTGCTTGATTGACTCATGACATCAAAGTTGACTTGACTTGCCTCATGAAGATCAGTTGTGACTTGACTTGACTTGACTCATGAGGATCAGCTGTGACTTGACTTGACTTGTGAAGATCAATTGTGACTTGACGGGGTGCTGTTGTGTCCGCCATCTTGTGAATGTGCTCCGCTGTCGCCGCCCCATTTTTTGAGAGTGCTCTAGTGTGGCCAGGCCTTTTGCAATGGGGCTCCCTGTCGCCGCCATCAATGCGAAGCGCGCTCCTTGTGCTGCCCTCCATACATGAGTCGGTTCATCACCGGAAGGCTCTCAAAATAACTTGAATATCCGGATCGTGTGTGTTGACCTAAACTCACAGCCACCGAAATTACGGGGCAAGTACGCGGGTATCACTTCTTTTCCCCGGGCGATTCCCCATGCAGCAACAAAGAGCCAACACCAATAAACATAATCCAAAACTGACATAGTTACTAACATCGGACCCTCAATATAGATCTTATCGGTTAGAGGTTGATTAATGCCAGTTACAGAAACAAATCGATCAAACACAGTCCCTGTAAATCAGATTGATAGGCAATGGGTCCAATACTCGTGATGTAGTCCTCGAGCGATCGTTGCCCTGCTCGAGGGCTAGTAACCGCTGCAGTGTCCATACCTGGCATGTCACATGAGAGCTGCTGGATCCTTGTGGGCCGAGTATTCTGTTACGGGCCTGACAATGGTGAGACTGCGGATCCATGTGCAAGCTTTTCATTTAAGCAGAAGAGGCAGAAACCAGGCAGGGTCGAACATGGCACACATTACTGTATATGGTGGGCAAGACCAAGAATAATCCTATGGTTAGCGTAGGTCACGATCGGGCGAACAGATCAAAATGTCAGACTAGAACGGCTAAATCCATGAAACAGGCCAAGAATCAAAACCATAACCGACAATGAAAGACTCGCCCTTGGGCGGGAACCTAACGAGGGCTCTGTACAGTTCTATCACTGCTGGAGATAAGCCGCACTACGATACTCGGCAGTTTTGATAGGGTACAATTGAGTGATATAAAGTGAAGTGTGAGTTGGATACACGTGTGTGCAATCAGTGCTGTTTGTAATCAGTGCAATGAATGTCAATGTTCAATGGAAAGGTGCCCTCTGATGGCAAGCAGACGGAAGTTCAGTTCAAGGTCCCCTCACTGCTCAAAACACAAGAATTTTGTTCAGTGTTGAGCTATACAAGCTCGCAAATCATCTCATTATAACAAACAACGTGTAGATGCAATGTAAATAATATATTAATTAATTACTGCGTAACTTTGTGAGAATGTGACGTTGCGATAGTCATCACGTTGCCAAATAACTTTCCAATACTTCTGAAGTCATATTTTGCTTTTTGCATTAAGTGGTCAGTAACATGCCTAATGTGTGTGAGTTCATCATTTGTGCTGTGGAGTATGTGAATAATGAAGGTAAAAACTCAGTGGCGCCTGCAGGTGTACGGCTGTACGCACTGTGCGTACCATTAGCGCTCAGACTGACCTCAGATTTGCCTGCAAACATTTCAGCAGTTATTATAGTCCTGTGTGTCCCTTATGTCTGTTGACTGAACCAGCCATGCCATTAATTATAATTTTTTTAGTCTTTTGCATGCCAAAGTCAATTTATGCATATAGCCTTAATATTACACCAAATAGAAGCAGAAAATCGTGCTATAAGCACTTTCATGAGATCG
The DNA here is from genome assembly GCA_018155175.1 of Sinocyclocheilus anophthalmus. Lineage (NCBI taxonomy): Eukaryota > Metazoa > Chordata > Actinopteri > Cypriniformes > Cyprinidae > Sinocyclocheilus > Sinocyclocheilus anophthalmus. The sequence goes on from JADLZN010005448.1 coordinate 4,352, forward strand.
GGGTAGCCTACAACAATTAATTTGTTGGCTATTTTACAAATTGACAGTGCTAGGGGCACTGTCTCTACAGTGCATTTTGCAAGGAGGTTGTGTATTTCCTCTCGCAGAACTGAGGCATTCCGTTCCCGTATAGTGGACATTAACACACCGTTGAAACAGGTCGGTCTGCGGAAGAACTGAAGCGTGTAGCCATTCCTTATTGATTTCATAACCCACTCTGATACCCCTGCCTCACTGTTCGCTATCGAACCGAACAGCAGCAGAAGAGTGTGCGATCATCCCCTCGCTCGTAAGGAGGCGCGAACTTGCAGGAGGGTTCCGTGCCGTACGCTTTGGCAGGACGTGGTCAATATCCGTTCGACTGCTCTTCCGTGAACTCTCTAACCGCTGCTCTGACGAGACCTGCGGGATTCACGGGAGCGGTCCCATAATGGACGTTTTTTCGTTGCCTTTGCCCCCACAGAAATCCTTCGCCTGCGAAGTCTGTCCGTAGCGGGGGGGGGGGGGGGCGGCAAGTTTAGGTGGTAAGATGCATTGTTTCTCACTCTCCAGTTTGTCGAGGCTGAAGGACAGAGATGGGTAGCGACGGCTTCTTGCACGGGGTGGAGTTTAACATACCTCACTTGGTCAGCGCCATCCACAGAAGACAGGAGGGAGGATCCCGGGTTGTGCACTCGACTGGTGAGAGGCGCGTTCCATGACTTCTTTATCTCATCGTGCACCTCGGGGAAGAAGGGGCCGGGCCTCCGCGGGGTGTCCTTTTGGCCGTGATCTGACTGGAGGTACCACTCGTCCAGACGGCTTCTGGCCGGCTCGGCAGGAGGCGCCCAATCCAAACCGAGCTCATCAACTGCCTTGGACAGGACGCTAAGGAGCTCGACATCACTATGATGGAGGTCCCCTGCGTCGCTGCCGTGGGGTGCAGTGTAATCCAGTGGGCTGTTAGACCACTCCTCTCTTGCAGACGCTGCCACCGAAATGGCATCATCCTCCTCTTCAGTGCACTCCATGGCACCGAAGGACACCACATCTTGAGCGATGGGGGAGGGGTGGAGAACAGCGGTCATGGAGCGCACTGGAAGGGGACCTGCAGCAGGGGGGTGAGGAGCGCGTGGGCACTGAGCCGGCATGGGCTCGTCACCTGACCCTGACAGATCCGCATCAGACGCTTGCGACACTTTCCTCCTTGGCTTGAAAGATGCTGCAGAGGAAAAGTGCGCCAGGGCTAGTTGGGTGAGTTCATCGCCTTGGACGATGGCCACACAGAGCTTGATAGTCCGGAGGCTCATATCTCCGCAGCACTGGTTTCAGTCTGACACCACCCAAGGCTTTCTAATACTCTGTTGTTTTTTTTCACAGACTTTACACCTACGCATTGTCCCTTCACATCCTCAGGTACGGCATTTCTGGTTTTTTTTTTGTTTTTTTTGATACACGAGTTAATCCGTGTTTACATCCCTCTATTATTCTCTCCCTCCTACTCACAGTGTGAATCAGGATGGGCAAAGAGTCACTAATGTAGTAGTATCTGTCGTTTTGCTCTTCTTCACTGCAGAGGCATGTGTTGTTGCACTAATGGACCGTCAACTTGGTGCACTCACTTCCAAAATGAGCATTTGCAGCTTGCATTTTCAATAGAGCTGCTTTAGACTACCTAGAAAGATTTGAGTTTTCTGGAACATAGTGTTTTTTTATAGTATATTGACCTGTTATATGTCAAAAGATCAAGAGGAATTTGATTTCTCAGTTTATGACACATTTAATGATGTTTTATTAACAAGGTTCGGGAGGAGCGCGTTAGATACTTAGCCTAATTAACACAGGTTGAGCGCACTCAAGTTAATCAACACCATGGTATAAATACAGCTGACTTACCTCTATCCATTGACTGTTTATCAGCATTCGATTTGCACCTTTTGCCATTATTTCACAGACTCAACTTCTCCCATACAAACGACAAGACCTATACTGGGGATTTTTCGGTTCTCCGGCCAATCTGCCGGCACCAGGATCGCTCCTTCTCCGCCAGACAACACCGCCAAGCTCCAGGCTTCATTGCTGCGGCCGCTGATGCTCTCTCTGCTCCTACCCACCACACTGCTTCTCCCACGCGCCGAGGCTCTAACATACTTCCTCGCCCCTCCACCCTTTTCATCACCTTCCAACTTTCTTCCCCTGCATCGCTGTTATCTTTGGCTTGTCCTACAAATTCCTCCATCCTTAAAGCTGGACCGTAGGTACGTCCGAGGCACACCTCCTTGATTAAATTCCGATGCAAACCAACCCGTCCCGTCTACGACCTCCCCCCCGTCGATGGGTCCAAAGCATATCTGTACCGATCAAGTTATATTGTCGCCCAGTCAAATTAGCCCACATAACAAACTCCTAAATCTACTCCCAGGCAAGCGGCTCGACCACCAAGGTATTTCGAGCAAATGTTTGGTAATTGCGCCTCCCAATATTCAGACACTCTCTCCTCCGATCACCATCAGCGCCCCTGCAAACTTGACCCTTAGGCTCTCCTTAAGGGCTTTGGTCCACAGCAGCCGGCCGTCACACCGAGCATCATTAGGGCCATCTGCCCCCATTTTGCTCAACTCCTTCACCAGCCAGCACTAAGCTCCTACGTACAGCTGGTCCCGTCCTGCTTCGGCTCAACCTTTCACCGCGGCTCTTCGGGCCACAGCGTCGTATGCAGCCAGGCCTCCAGCTCTTGTAGCACACGCTAGCGCGATCCGCCTCTGCTAGCGATGCAGGCCGTGTTGCAAATTAATTTTTAGGTAAAGTCGCTAAAAGGCAGGTCGTTTGTTGCTAAAAGTTGTTAAACGACGTGACAAAAGGATGTTGATGTCATTTTGCTGAGGCGGACAAAGTACTCAACTCCATTACTTAAGTGAAAGTACAGATACAGCTGGTCAAATATTACTCCATTACAAATAAAAGTTGTAAAGACAGATTTTTACTTAAGTAAAAGTACAGAAGTACTTGCTTTTAAAAGTACTTAAGTACCAAAAGTAAATTTCCTTTTTTATGTCAATGCACTGTTTTATTGTTGTACGTAATAATTGCAATTCTTCTGAAGCAACTTTGAATACATTACACCTACTGAATACACTGACTACTTTTAGTATCTTTGAATTAGAGCTTTTAGAATTTAAAATAAATAATATATTAGTTAACAGTAAAACCTACCCACCCCCACAAAAGCATGATGGTAGTGATCTCACACAGCTCTGACAGTGTGTGCACACATCTATGTGTAGCCTTTCATCCACATTTGAACAGAGTGGACCGTGAAATCCTGTAAATACAGAGTGATAAGAAAAAAAAAATCAAGCCTGCTTTAAAACCCAGCAACACAACTGTTGCTGTATAGCTTTACAACAGTAACACTGCTTTAACAAAAATGCAAAGCAGAGAGACTTATTTGACATCAAAACAAAACAAAAAAAAAATGCTGTCTAATCTCTCTCGTGGTACTTTGATGTCATACACAGAATGGTCTGTGCAGTGCTGCTTGAAGTCCAACACCTTTTGTGTTTTATTAGGAAATGCACAACAGTTCTTCTGTGGCTTTATGGGTAATATTTTTCAGTATTTTATTAGGAGATGCACAACAGTTCTTCTGTGGCTTATAGGTAATATTTTCACGTATACCAGTGGTACGAAAGTATTCAGACCCCCTTAAATTTTTCACTCTGTTTTATATTGCAGCCATTTGCTAAAATCATTTTTTTTTTTTTTTTCCTCATTAATGTACACAAGGACCCCATATTGACAGAAAAACACTGAATTTTTGACATTTTTGCAGATTTATTACAAGAAAAACTGAATATCACATGGTCCTAAGTATTCAGACCCTTTGCTCATTATTTAGTAGAAGCACCCTTTTGATCTTATACAGCCATGAGTCTTTTTGGGAAAAGATGCAACAAGTTTTTCACACCTGGATTTGGGATCCTCTGCCATTCCTCCTGCAGATCCTCTCCAGTTCTGTCAGGTTGGATGGTAAACGTTGTGGACAGCCATTTTTAGGTCTCTCCAAATTGGGTTTAAGTCAGGGCTCTGGCAGCGCCATTCAAGAACAGTCACAGAGTTGTTGTGAAGCCACTCCTTCGTTATTTTAGCTGTGTGCTTAGGGTCATTGTCTTGTTGGAAGGTAAACCTTCGGCCCAGTCTGAGGTCCTGAGCACTCTGGAGAATGTTTTCGTCTAGGATATCCCTGTACTTAGCCGCATTAATTTTTCCCTCGATTGCAACCAGTCGTCCTGCCCCTGCAGCTGAAAACCACCCCCACAGCATGATGCTGCCACCCCCATGCTTCACTTTTGGGACTGTATTGTACAGGTGATGAGCAGTGCCTGGTTTTTTCCATACATACCGCTTAGAATTAAGGACAAATAGTTCTATCTTGGTCTCATCATACCAGAGAATCTTATTTCTCACCATCTTGGAGTCCTTCAGGTGTTTTTTAGCAAACTCCATGCGGGCTTTCATGTGTCTTGCACTGAGTATAAATAAAGCCCCGACTGGTGGAGGGCTGCAGTGATTGTTGACTTTCTACAACTTTCTCCCATTTCCCAGCTGCATCTCTGGAGTTCAGCCACAGTGATCTTTGGGTGCTTCTTTACCTCTCTCACCAAGGCTCTTCTCTCCCCCGATAGCTCAGTTTGGCCGGACGGCCAGCTCTAGGAAGGGTTCTTGGTCGTCCCAAACGTCTTCCATTTAAGGATTTTGGAGGCCACTGTGCTCTTAGGAACCTTAAGGGCAGCAGAATTTTTTTTGTAACCTTGGCCATATCTGTGCCTTGCCACAATTCTGTCTGAGCTTTTCAGGCAGTTCCTTTGACCTCATGATCTCATTTGCTCTGACATGCACTGTGGTCTTATATAGACAGGTGTGTGGCATTCATAATCAAGTCCAATCAGTATAATCAAACAACGCTGCACTCACTGGAAGGTGTAGAACCATCTCAAGGATGTTCAGAAGAAATGGACAGCACCTGAGTTTAAATATATGAGTGTCACAGCAAAGGGGTCTGAATACTTAGGACCATGTTATTTTTCAGTTTTTCTTTTTTAATAAATCTGCAAAAATGTCAACAATTCTGTGTTTTTCTGTCAATATTGGGTGCTGTGTGTACATTAATGAGGAAAAAAATTAACTTAAATGATTTTAGCAAATGGCTGCAATATAACAAAGAGTGAAAAATTTAAGGGGGTCTAAATACTTTCCGTACCCACTGTACAATTTAGCAAAAATAGACAATATTGTGTCTAATATATATCACAATATTAACTTATTATTGAATTGTTGTAAATAAATATCACATTTGCAACTGGTCAGTGTTAAAAATGTAGCCCTACAAGAGTGATTACTGATAAACTATCTGAAAAAAAAGAAAGTCACGCTTTAGAGAAGAAAAAAAATAACCCACTGACTTTCAAAGCTGCTACATAATAACGACTTTCTACTTCGAGGACCTTGATAGATATGTAGTGGAGTGAAAAGTACAATATTTGTCTTTCAAATGTAGTGAAGTTAAAGTTATAAGTTCCCAGAAAAAATAATACTCACGTAAAGTACAGATACCCAAAAACTGTACTTAAGTACAATACTCAAGTAAAAGTAAATGTACTTAGTTACTGTCCGCCTCTGTCATTTTGTAACCATGACGCAAACTGCGTAGAATACACAAAGAAATTACTCAGATTTTCTGAATGAATAAATTACACCTTTCACTCGGATAAATGGATGAAAAAAAATCGATTTTCGAGAAAATAAGTTATGTATCTAAATTATTAACGTTTATAGGCACAAACTAACAACTAAGGTTAATCATAAAATAAACTATTATTATTGAAAAAGTGTATTGCTAGTAGGGTTGCCAACCGTCCCGTATTAGCCGGGACATCCCATATTTTGGGCCTAATTGATTTGTCCCATACGTGACTTCCCTTGTCCCGTTTTTTGACTGCTACGCTGATCTAACCACTGACTGATACAACAGCAGCAGCAGTGCTGATCACTTGAGAATGATCACCGACACCTGTCATCATCCAATCACAGCCCCCCTCATGCAGTATACATTAAGTAAATCAGAAATCGTGAACATAACTGTTCAAGGAAGGTTGCCCAATCCTCTGCCGGCTCATCGCTCACACCTCACAGCAAGCGGTGCTTGTGCTAACGCCAATTCCGTCTGTGCTTTCACTTCAGTAAATCAGTTTTGGTGAATACAAACTACGTGATTATTTTCATGAGTCCAACATCCCGCCGCGCAAGAGACGTGATCAGTAAGGGAAGTTGTCTTTCACTATTGTAATGTTGTTAAATATTGAAAAACATTTTATATTTAAGTAACTAATAACATAATTCTTAACCTCGGACCTTGTTCTTGAAACACATTCTTGAATGACCAATAAAAGGTGTCAAGCACCAAAAGCAGCCAATATTAAATCTATAAGCTGTCTTTAATTGAAAAATACACATTTTCACGCATACTATATATGTGTGTGTGTGTGTATACACGGTCACCACCCAAATCCCCACCCCCACACCCCCGTAAGGTGATTGTCCCGTATTTTCATTTTCTGCAGATGACAACCCTAATTGCTAGGCACCTCTCTCCAAGTCTCTAGCCGACGTGCCGCTTGGCTAGCTTTTCAATACTTTCTTCTTTGGGTGGTTAAGAGGAAAATGCATGTCTTTTTTAACATTTAATAACTTGTCTTTGTGTTATACGGCTAAAATTGCCAATACTTTTTTAAATGGGTAACTTTCGTATACTAGTTGCTTTAGAAAACCCATTGCTAGTAGTCTGATAAAGTTGCTAAATTGAAGCAACATTGCTAAATCAGCAGCACTGCAGGCTACTCGGGTATTTCAGCATTTCCCATCAAATGTCACAAACTACTCCCCTTTCCCGCTGCCTACAGCTACAGCAGCTGATCGCACTGAGGCTCCCTGTCCGCTTGCAACACACACACTTTACATCCAGTATTACCCGCTGCTTACTTTTAACTTGGCATTTTTCAGAGACCTCCAGTTCCCATAGCAAACGCTAGCGTGAGGCTGCCTCCGCTACCAGTGCAGGCTACACACGGTTTCCTTCCGGCTTCTCCTTCCGTGGCCTATATCTACCAGCAGGTGAAGCAGCGCCGAGGCGCCTCTGCTTGCACACAGCCCACACATCTCTGTCTTTTTCCTCCCGCTACTAATAACACCTTTTTCCTTTTCAGTGGCCCCCAGCTCCCATAGCAGACACTAGCATGAGACTGCCTCCGCTCACAACACAGGCCAACACATCTCTTTATTTTCCTCCATTTTTTTCTCTTACGCTTCTCTCAGTTTCCCACCTCAAGCCCCAGAGGCCGATATTAAGCGTGAGGCTGCCTCCCACGACAATTGCGGCCCCTGCTCCTCTCCCTCAGAGCTCTCTACTTCATTTAAAATCACAATATTCTCTTTTATAGCAACATCACTGCCCGTCCCACCAAATGCTGTTTCCTCGGGGCCACCTCCAGTGGCTCACAACATTCAAGCACAGACCCTGGCAGGTGTGGACATACACCCCTCATTTAAGGCCGTCACTAACGATTAATTGGGCAACAGAGTTATCGGTTGATTATTCTGGTGATTAATCGTATAATTATAATTTATATTTATGGTAGAAAAATATGCCTAATTAAAAAATAGCCTTTACAAATTACCTAAAATAAAAACCTTAGTCTGGCGGCTGTCCTTTGCTCAATTGCTTTTTGGGGGGTACACTAGGTTCGGGCCATTCCCGAGCTCGGAACCTTTCCGCGGACAGCACGCCAAATATGCATTCCCATACTTTATTCAATACTTTATGCTATTAATGTAAGGTCGTAGCTGTGACAACAAAAACAAACATGAGATAACAATGCATCTGCAGAAGCAACCATGCCATTTTAGCTTGCTTATACAAGCCTTTAAGCTCTTTTGTGGAGTGTCGTGACTCGTGTTTGACTTGTAAGTTCAATACTGCATCAGGTGGGCTACCAAGCAAGTTTACTACATCAGAAAAGCCATACATATGGATCTGGTTATGAAGTACAAATGTCAAAATGTATTAGTTTACAAATCATACACTAGGGTAAAAGTATTTTGAGGTCATGACATAGTATTGTGCAAAGAACTATGTAAAATAACTTCAGATTAATTCATATTCTGCTCTTGTAATCATAATTTGTGTGAAAAGGAACAAAACTTGTTAGTGTTTTACAGCCTCTAGTGTTTATTTCACCTGGAAACTGTAGTTAAATGTATGCTTAGGTAAATTTTTGCCATTTTGCAGAAATGTAGTCATGTATTTCCAGTGAGCCTGGGCTGTGAATTCCCCCTTGGTTAGCTTGACTTTAGAAAATCCCCCCCTGAATCCTGCTTCCCAGTCTATATATGTAGCAGAAGTCAGTTCTCAGCTGTAGTTCATAGGGTTGGGTGGTCAAAGGCACTCAATCTCCCTACTACATGCAATTAGCTTTGTGGTTGAATCGCCTGGGGCTTTACCCAGGTCAAGTTGAGCTTCCCAATACAACTGTAAATTAAAGCTCACATCCAGAGGCAACCCTTCTGCAGGAATCTAGCCTGCTTTATGATTACCACAAGACTGCAGACATTTATTTTGTGTATCTTTGATGAGATGTTTGCCCTCCAAAGTTGATCCCCAGGGCAGGTGTTTGGTTTTAAATGTAGCCCGAGGAATGTCTCTCTCCTTCAGACTCTTCTTCAAACAGAATGAGACCACAGCAAGTATTATGGGATATTGCATTATGATCACATCATTCTTGTGTACAGAAGCATCACATGCTGTTTGTATCTGTCAAGGACGCTCTAAAGCAGTGGTTCTCAACTGGTCTGTCCTGGTGGGGTCACAGACAGCAAAGAACAAATCATTGTTTGATGCAAGTAATAAACTGCAACTAATATAATTGTGTAGTTAAGGTAGCAGAATGCTTATCACTTACTAAAAGGAAGGACAAAACACTTCCCATATCTTTGTTGTTAATGTCACAGGTTGTACATACAATCGATCTAGTTTTGCTGCAAATTAATCAATATTTTGGTAGAAACTCAGATTAGGTTGATGGGGCTGCATGATATGGAGGAAAAATTAGATATGTGATAAACTTGTGGCAATATGTGATGCGATAAACCTAGGATTAATGTGCCAAATCAATTCAAGATATTTTCAAGTAGATATAAAGCCATAAAATAAGGCTATAGTGGGTTGTGCCCCATTATGCCACAATTTGTTTTGTTTGGTGAGTTATTAGTTGCAGAGAGCTTGAAACAAACATAATCCAAAAGACATTTAGAAACCAAAGTTGTCATACAGTAGTAATGTTACTACATAAAAAAGGAAGTCAGTAGTGCAATATGGTACTGTAAATCTGCTTCAACAACAGTGTGTGAAGAAAAGAGTTTCAGCTAGGATTTGCATGTTTAACTATGCAATGTAAAAGCATTAGTGACCTATGCAGGGGAGGTTGTTGCCTCTCATTGTATCATTAATAAACACCACACATAAGTAATACAGTTAACTCTGGCAAAAGACCTTACAATCACATCACCACACATGTATGTCTCTAAATAATGTAAGTCCAATACCCTGAACAAACTACCGTGACCTCTCCAAACAGCTTGCCTTTCTCTGCACCGCTCTGGTCTCTGCTATATATGGTTAGCGTGCCTTGGGAAAGTAGCAAAATCTCATCATATGGAGTAAGTTGCAAGTGCCACATCAAAATGACCACCACATACCATTCTTAATGAGAAAATGATTAAATGGAGCAGTCACATGAACTCTGTTGGTTTGCTGGTGCCAATACCACTACTTTTTGCTCCACATGATAAGTTTGCATTAATACTTTATGGTATAAGGGTATAGTGTTTACCATGCACACTTCATGTCATCATTCCTCACTCCCTTGCCAATTTCCTATAGCCACGATATATAGATATACTATTATATATATATCTATATAGAATATAATACCTAACACCCATACACTTTACTACATACATACATCTACCCTACATCTATATATATATATTGGTGTGTGTGGTGGTTGTGGTGTTCTTTAGTTGGTCCCAGAGAAGATCAGGTTTTAAAGTCCTCAGCATTTGTTTTGTATTTTCTGAATCGGTGAGTTTAGATCTCAATTGTCTGACAGAACAAAAAAAAACACCCTCGCTACTAGTCTATGAAAGCAATTTAGGTGGCGTTTACGCTAATTACTCAGGTAATTAACCTGATCCTCCAATAATGAATGTCACTATGAAAAAAAACACTGCATTATCCCCTATTGGCGTTACAACTGAGTCCTGGTGAATGAAACAGTCAATGAATTATTTCAGGAATGTTTTATATATCAGTTGGCTCCCAGCTGTGCTGACATAACGCACATTTGGACAATCGCAGCAGAACATATGCTACAGTCCCTGAAAGACAAGACACTCACAGTTGAATTTACTTGCCTGCATTGTTGTGCAATTGTCGTGCCAGGGCAGCATGGGGTGGTTTCATGCTGTTGTGTCCGATTGCTGTTGTGTATTAAAAAATATGATGATTATTATATATTATGTAATTTTGTGGCAATTTTGTATAAATCATGGTAGGTTTAACATATTGTAGATCTCGGGGAACCCATGCTTAATTATCATTGCAAGCATCGAAACACATTTGATTTGTACATTATTATTATATATTATGAATCTTTTAATATATACTATAATAGTATGTTAGGATTGTATAATGAGATCTTGTAAGTTGTAAAGATGTCAAGATAAAATACTGAATTTTAAAATCCCAGCTGGCACATCAATTCTTAAAACAAAAAAAAACTCATCAGAAGGGGAGGCCTTAAAGGGCAGGGTGGTTATGCAGGCACAAGGGGGGGTCTGTTCTGCAATACATATAACCGCGCACGACAGCGTTGATGGAGGCCAGGGGGCGAAGTGCAATGCAGGACGTGAGTGCGCCGGGGCGGTGAGGCGGTGGATGAATGAGGGAGTGTGGAAATTCGACATACGTGGGCTACGACACTGAATGAAACCGCAAACGGTGGGGGGCCCGTGTTGGGTGGGCAAGGGACAGGGACCAAACAAAGATAGAATAAGCTGCCAAAACAAAACCCATAGGCGGGGGGGGGCGGGGGAATGAATAGGAGGAGAGGGGGGGTGAACGCGGGTGAGGAACGATGCACTGGGCGGCAAGGCAGATTTGAGTGTAGAAGACACTAGTCAGGTGTGCGTGTGGACCTTGAAAGGTTATACCAAATATGATATATGATGCAAACATTAAAGATTTATGAAGAAAACAAGTGCAATTTAGATTAATTTGGCTTCATATTCTTCAAAGTGACAATATTAGAGCATCAAAGGCAGCAGAACGGGACTGAAAGGATGAGGATGATACTGTGTGACAAATGAATGCCACGTGTAACGTGTGTTTTAGGATATGAGACAAAATAGGACTCCAAGATCTCTACAGCTAGTGTGAAATGCTGAGAAGAATTCATATAGCATTCACAGTAACAACATAATTGTGAGAATCAGGCACTTATACCCTTTCAAGTCACCTAAAATACTAGTATTACTCATAATTACATTTGTTTGTGTATGTACACCCTCACCGATGACCAAACACCTACGCCGAGATACATTTAATTCCACAGCAGAACAGTGTTATTAGAAAACTGCCGTAACACAACAATGTAAACAACCTGAGACATAGTCAGAAATAATGTGATTCCATCATGTTTAATACTTTTATACTGGGCATGACCTCTTGCTTTTATGGCAAATCTGGGTCTTTTTTTTTTTAAGATGTCCATTAGTTACACTGTAAGACTATTACAGTAATCTATAAAGGGCTAAATCAAATTTAAAACAAGAGACATCAACTGAGATATTGTCAGACTCTGTTCCATGTTTTGTGTTGTGTTTTCCTCCCATTGGTTCCTTCCCTATCCCCCTTATTTGGTCTAGATTCCTGTTCCTGTCTGATAACGGTCATTTGTCCGCAGGTTTGTCACTTGATGTGTCATTGGGGCTCCCAGGGTTTTCCGTCATCCCCTCTCTCCTGGGTATAGTTGACAATTGTACCCCAGTCCCTAGTTCTGTTAAACGCCTTCCCGAGTTCGCTCCCTTGGTGCGTGAAAATAAAGTATTGTTAAAGTATTCTCCAGCGTCTCCTCGTTCCTCTAAGTGTATTGTGACAGACAGGCGGACTATGAGTAAGCGCGTCCCCTCTCCTCGTTTGATTTCCGTTTTTGTTTTTTTTCCCCTTGCGTTCCTCCCACCCCAATGTGCCGGACGATTACAATGTTTCCCTCACCACTTGGCTCAGCGAGCCCAGACCCCATTTTTGCAAGGGCATTCGTGCCGCCTCTGGCCTCAAGGAGGAAATTCCTCGCAACGTCTGTCCGGATCGGGCTCACATTCCATCATCCACGTAGCTCCCAGACACCACCCACCTTGACTGGAAGGAGACGTCATCCGGTCAGTCTGGAGAATCCTCCGCTTGGAAACCCTACCCGCTGCCTCTCCTCGATGTCTCTGTCTCCGTCCGGCCAGGTAATGTGGCAAAGCCCCAAGCCGTTAGTGTGGCAGCCCCAAGGCCGTTTAGTGGTGGTCCAAGCCCCCAGGCCGTTAGATGTGGCAAGCCCCAAGGCCTTTAGTTGTGCAAGCCCAAGGCCGTGAGTGTGGCAAGCCCCAGGCGGTTAGTTGGTGCCAAGCCCCGAGCTCAGCTCAGTGTCTGCCTCCAGCCCCCAGAGCTCGCTCCAGTATCGGCTCCAGCCCCAAACCTCACTCCAGTCCCAGCTCCTCAAAGGCTCTTTGCTGTGCCTGCTCCTCCAGAGCACCATCCAGTGCCAGCACCCCGTGACAACGCGACCGTTCCGATTTATAGCCCAGGACGTGGCTCCTGTTTCCCAGTCGCCCAGGAGGCTCCTGTTTTCCAGTTTCTAGCAGGAAGGGTTTCCGTTTCCATAAGCCCATGACGGTCTCCTGGATTCCCGCTCAGCCCGGAAGGGCTCCTGTCCCTGATTGTAGCCCAGAGGGCTCCTATCCCCAGTTCACCCAGGAAGGCTCCTGTCCTGATGTAGCCCAGGGAGGATCTCTCCGTTCCCCAGTCCAGCCCAGGAAGGGCTCCTGTCCCCGAGTGTAGCCCAGGAAGGGCTCCTGATTCCCAGTTCAGCCCAGGGAGGGCTCCTGTCCCAGAGTGTAGCCCAGGGAGGGCTCCGGTTCCCCCGTCCAGCCCAGGGAGGGCCACATTCCCGAATTACAACCCCCTACATTTCTCCAAGTATTTTCTTTGGAGGGGTACTAATGCCTCCGCGGAGAGGCTGGGCCTCGCGGCTCTCATTGGCGGCTCCGCCATGGCCTCCCGAGTCCCCTGCTCCGCCATGGCACCCAGAGTAAGTGTATTGTGACAGATATAGGTTTTGTTTCTGCTATTCATTGCAAATGTTTATTTATTTAGGCTGCAATAGGCTAAAAGTTGATTTGTTTATTATTAATAGTATTGTTTAGTTCTATTTATTTATAATTGTTTAATTGTATTTTTTTTGTATTGTTACAAATTCAATAGTTACACTGCAATATAATTATATAAGCTGTAAAAGGCTAAAACAAACTTCAACAAATGGAAATTAAATCTATTGAGACAGCAACTGAAATTTACAATGTTCCTTTTTAACATATCAAATGATTGATTGATTGTCTGTGTTTGGGGACATGATATGAACTTGAATAGCAATAAAACAAGAAAGCATTGTTTTTTTTGTTGACTTTGTAGTTCTATATAAATGGAAATCCCATTGAAACCCAATTACATCTTTCCAATTCAGCCCCCACACATTCACACTTACAGTCTGATTAGCCCCAAGTCCTCTTGACACTTGAATCACAAGCTTTCAGGGAGATTTTTCTCAGCGAAACACAAATACCAGTATTCTCGCAGGGGTTTTTTTATTTTTTTTGCTTGCAGTTTTCAAGATGATTGTGGCTCTTGGGAACCCCGCAACCCTGCCTTTTTGTTTTAAAGCAATACCACATTCAGCAGAATGTAATTATACAGCAGTGCTTCATGGGAACTTTCCTCCGACATTAAGACTGTTCGCAGTTGGTCAGTTTTAATGTTAATGTATGGTAACTGCTATAATTATCCATATAGAGCAAGGGTGAACCGAGGTCCCTGGCAGGCAAGTCATTCAGGGAGATCATTATGCATGTGGGCATTGTTCCTTTAGCTTAAGATTCAGTGTCTTATTTTTAGGGGAATGGGGTCTTTGAAGGTCTCTGGAAGAAGATCAGGCTTGGCATAGTCTGAAACAAAAGCACTTGAGCTTGTAATGACCTCAATCCCTAAATAGGTGCTTTGTGAGTCGAATAAGTGAATTTGTACACAGATGGTGAAAGAAAAATAGTGCAATCCATTTGATACTCTGGTGCTCCTCACTTGATGGGGTTTGTGTTTTTGAGGTTAGCTTCTTCAAAAAGCAATTACCAAGTACAGACAAAGTTTAAGGTTAACCACATGTGTACAAAAGCCAACATGAAAAGGAATACTGAATACCTGTGACTTAATGCAAGTAAATAATTATATTTTAAAAGGGCATTTTTCTCCAGTGAAGCAAACCGGAATTATATTATTAACTAGCCGCTTGAGGGCAATGAACAATTTCTGTAGCATTTAAAGGGAGGGAACCACCCAACGTAAGGCATAATTAAATACGTAGCTGGGTTATTGTAATTGAGCAGTTTATCCCTGTGTGTTAGATCATTTGTCTCACACTACTGGCATAACTTATATACACTCTTAAAAATAAAGGTTCTTCAAGCGATGCCATAGAATAACCCTTTTTGGTTCCACAAAGAACCATTCAGTCAAAGGTTCTTTAAAGAACCATCTCTTTCTTACCTTTTTGTAATCTGAAGAACCTTATTTCGCCACAAAGAACCTTTTGTGAAACAGAAAGGTTCTTCAGATGTTAAAGGTTCTTTATGGAACCATTTAGACAAAAAGGTTCTTCTATGGCATCGTGAAGCACCTTTATTTTTAAGAGTGTATCCAGTCGGTCAGTGTGCTTTTTAAACTTGCTGCTCGTGTTTTTTTTGTTTTTTTTTCAGAACACACTGAAAGCTGATTACAATTTGGCAAAATTCTGACTCAAATATGCAATTGTCATATTGAGGTGATGAAAGGGCTTGTGTGTCTGTGTTTGATATTTATTATGCAACTCTTTTTGGAACAGCACTGTTATTGTTAACTGAAACTAAAACGTTTTATTTTGTTTAGCTTTAATTGAAGTAAAGCTGAAATAAAATAAATAAATCTGAAATAAAATATTAAATGACAAAATTCATTAAAAGCATGTTTCAAAATTCAAAATGTTGCTCTGTCAAGGAAATAAAATACGTTTAAGTTGAGGTACTGAAATTACTAAAGAATTAATTAAAGCTAAGTATAAACCAAAATAATAATACAAAAAAAGCACAAACAAGCACAAAGATAAATACTAAAATAGCACTGCTCTGGAATACCTGATTATATATGTGTTTTTATATTTATATAGCACCCAATTCAGTTCAAAGAAAATAACTCATGACTCAAAAGTCATTTGTTCATGAATCAGGTTTCTTTTTGCATCTCAAAGTATTTGATATATGTTAGGATAAGGATATCACAGTGTCTTCAAAAAGGTAGCAGGGTTGAGTGTTTTACAGTTTAATTTGAATTTATCATAACGTGCTGTTGTTTTAGATTAGGCTTAAAATGCAACTTAGTTTTGTAGAGTATGTACCAGGAATTGCATGCTAGTTTTATTTATTTATTTGTTCGGTGTATTTCTTTGTGCATAGAGTATTTTGATATAACGTTGCCTTTTGGGCAGGGTTGAGTGTTTTACCATCTCATTTGACTTCTTCATGCATTGTTGTTATTCTAGGCCGGGCTTAAAATGCACTTCAGTTTTCTACAGTATGATCCACGGGGTTCTTGTTGCTTTTCTCGATCCGCTACAGGGTCCTCGCCCTGGAAAAAGCTTTAAGCTGTAAGCGGTGTTTCATCTATTCAGGTGTGAGTTTAAACCTTTCCGGCGTTTCGGGCCATGTCAGATGTAATCCTTGTGTTGCTTAGGTTGAGCACTCTGCTGGAAACTGGAATGGTCTTCATGCGAGGGCGTCACTCTTAATGTGGGCAGATTGTGCTAAAAGCACTATTATGCTTAATTTTGCTATAGGCTTATGCTTTCCTCGCATAATCTTAAAAACTGCCAGGCAAGCAAGTGACACATCTCCTTTCATCTCAATCTTCCCACTTTCTTTTGCGTAAGCCACTTTGTCTCCGTGAGTTGCGGGCCTTTGCTGAGACAAGCTGTCAGCCTCATCTCATGCATAAGCATTACTATAATTGATTTAAAGGAGCTGTCTATTTCTGCACCAATATGTGTGGCAAAATCAAGACCATGCAATGCTGTATCACATCACCAGGTGACTGTGATGCAATTTTGTCTTGAATTTTCAAACAGGCCAATTACAGCAAGGTTATTTATGAGCATGAGAAGTAGGGCTACACGATTAATCGAATGCTATTGCCATGCGCATCTTGTCAGTAAAGCCGGTTCTGTGATTAGTAGTAAATCTCCATCACGTTTTTTCAGACGGAGCAGCATTTACTACACAGAGCCTTAGTTCACTGACAAGTTACACAAAATCATGTTTATAATCGCAGACGATTTAATCACGCGATTATGATATCGAAGAAATCGTTCTGCAATTATGAAAGCTGTGTGCGTAGCTTGTCAGTGAACTACGGCTCTGTGTAGTAAATGCTGCTCCACCTGAAAACACATGAAAATACCACATTTAATAACATGTTTTTACTCCAAACTCACTTCATAACGTCAGTGGAGTCTTTGAAATAAATCCTTCTGTTAGATGATGTGGCTTCTTACACAGAATAAGACACGGAACATATTTCATAGCCTTTATCACTGCTTAGAATACTATTGATAGCATTACTTTTCTATACTTTATATAAGAAGTTACCGGATGAACCAGCTATTGTCGTAGGCCGTGTGTTTACTAGTCACGTTGAATTAATGAAAGCAGTTACATCTTCTGTTTATTCAGCAGCTGCTATAGACTTGTTCGGCATTGCTGGGAACGCCCACAAAAACGTCATAACGGTTTATGCCGTGGGGGAAAACAAACCATTCGAATTAACGTGCAGAGACCTTGTTAGGCACTTGATCTTTACTTTTTGTGATGGTTTCGATTGATTTTTACTTGGTGCAATGCCGAAATGTTGCTGTGTGGTGTTCTGTACCTCTAATAAGTTAAAAAACCTGATCTGAAGATGTATATAACTGATAAACAGACGGACTACCGGAGGTAGCACTGAGCGGGTAGCACAGATAGGCTACACTATTTACTCTGCAATGATCTGTCATTAGTCCCGTCCCCCTGCACCGCAACCCATTTCTGATGGGGTTTACAGTAACCCTCCTTCGCATCACAATCAAATAAATCTCACTCCCTGATATTTTGTGATGTCAATCTATTAAAACATTTATTTCATATTATTATACACAATCCCTTACGAAAAATACCAATGGTATTACTTGCGTAATAATGGCGTTTTTATTACCAATTGTAGCCTACAACCACAGTTTTACTACAAATACTATGGTTAGTGTAGCAAAACATGTTGTTTTTACCATGGCTTATCTGTAGTAACCAATAGCCATTTTTTTGGTATTTTATATACATATTTTCATGTTATCTTTTTATTTTACGGCATGTATTTGCGAAAATGATTAGGCAGCCGCAGCACACACCACATAGAATAACGCTGCACATTTCAAGGTACTTGAGTGGACCTTAATGTTACCTGATTTGTCAATGTTAAAAATATTTTTAATATATCAATAAGAAAGTACAACAAGCTTTTACTCAAGTCTTTATCACTTTATTAAAATTAAGCAGAACAAAACGACAAATGTTTACTTTCACAAGTCGTCTCAGATAGGCTTGTAGTAACTGTCTCTTTGCTCAATGATGTACAAAAATGTCGGGAAACGACACCTCTGGCCATTCATTTGGGTCGTTTTCCAGTCACAGATACGTACGGCATGACCCAATACGGCTCAGTTTTTTATAACGTGTTGCTCTGTGTGATGTCAGAAATTATTTTTTAGGGCCATTCTGATAACAATGCTTTTCCAATGAGGGGGAAAGGACTGATTTTCCCCCCGCCAACATCGCCCACACAGCTATGACGCGACACCGATCAAGTCTATTGGCATTTCCTGGGTTTCTTCTGCAAGGCGTATTTGCAGTTTCAGTGCAAGAGCGCCCTCTGGCCTTCGGATGGAGATTTACTACTGATCACAGAACCGTGCTTCACTGAAAGATACACATGACAATCGCAGCTTCTGCCTAGTCGCAATTTATCGCCTCGATTCATTTCGATTAATTGTGCAGTCCTAATGAGAAGTAATTCTTGCTAAACGTCCTCCACTATGAAGAGCAAAACAATGTACTTTTAGAGTAGACAGATTGCGGCTTTGAAACTGATTGATTTTAAAGATGGAGGAAAACAATTAATGAAATCCAAAAGTTTGGGACAGTGAGTGACAAGGCTTCTGTTTTATATTTTTGTCTAATTTTAATACAAATTTCTGTCGCCAATTATATTGTCAACATGACATTCTGAGTGAAAAGTTGTGGAAATCAAGTGAAAATCAGTATTTTGTTGACAGCTGTGCTCAAACTGTGTGAGCAGAAACTTCAAAAGAACATCATGTGTTTCAGCAGTAACAGAAAATCTGACCTTTTGCACAAAGTTCATATGATCACTGTCACAAGTTTTCTTATTTGATCACTCTAGAAAAAGTGCAGATTCGTAGTATTATGTATTCATTGTACATCATAACTTTCAGTTCTAAAACATGGCTTATTTCCAGATTTAAATTGGATTTTGAGTAACAGATTTCAGTGTACCATAGCCTCAGACTCAGACTCAGGAATCTAAATTAGTTTAAGCTTAATTTTAATGTTATAATATTGGCTGATAATTATTATTATTATTATTGTTATTACATTTAATTAGCTAAATAAAGCTCTATAATTCTTAAATTATAGGTGTCTCTTGAAATTATAAATAAATTAAAATAAATGTATTGGGGAAAATTCATCACATGCAAAAAGGAATGAAAAATGCCTTTAGTTTTTCTTTGCAATAAGGGATTTTTTTTAACATTAGTTAACGCATTAGCTATCATGAACTTATGCTAGCTAACATGAAAAATATTTTTTTATTTGAATTTAATAATAATTAATAACATAAGTTGGATAATAATAATAATATCAATAATAGTTTTTATAATAGTTATTATTATTATTATTATTATTGTACAGCTATGGTGTTAATGTACAAAGTTATTAGCAGTGTTTATGTGGTAGAACAGGAAAAGTTCCAGCAGCTTCCATATTACATTGTCTCATTGTATTGTGTGAAATGCAGTGAAACTTCTTAACCATAAGGGCTATTCATGAGTGCACCATTAATGCAGTCGGGTTATCAAACACCTGTTATCTCTTTTTAATATTCATCTGCTGTTATGACACTCACTGAGCAGTTCATTACCATAAGCAAATTGTTCAGGTGATAACATTTCTATATACATATGTATAGAGCTAAATGACATTTATATAAGGTTGAATGCTGCTTCAAGCTGATATTGAATGGCAATGTAATGTTCGGAGGGCTATGTTTAGATAATTGCCACTCCAATGGATTCAGGTCATCTGTGTGTCTGATGTAATTATAGTATGCACTGCTAACTTGCCCAGTCTTGGTGTTGATATTAGACGTAACTGACGTGACCTTGTGTGCCTTGTGTGTCACCTGAAGGCGTTAATGTCTTGTCACATATTCGGATGGGGGAAATGTGATTTTGAAATACACTATTTTTTTTTTGTTTAAACGGTGAGCGTGACTAGTTTTTCTACCCATTGTCTTGTTTTTGTCTTCTCACATCCTCTACTGACTTCATGGCTTTTAATTTTACAGATCTTAACCCAGAGAAATAAGCCCTGATTTAACACCCTTCAGGCAGCCTAGCAGGTGTTCTGTTGATGCATGCCAAGGCTTTCTTTGAAACATGCTCAGTCACTTATCCATCACTCAGTGGACACAGCGGGGGATGTGCGCTATGCCATAGGCAAATCTGTGCATCCTTTTTTTCCTGCCGTTGCATCAGGATTTCTGTATTATTGCATGGCTGTCTGGAATTTTTTTATTCTAACTGGTCAGTTGTGGCATTCTTTGGTTGGACATTGTTGGACAATGAATAAACAAACTAATTTGTGTGAATTACAGTAAATATCAGAACATTGTATCTGTATTGTTCTTTGCAATAAGGGCTTTTTTAACATTAGTTAACGCATTAGCTATCATGAACTTATGCTAGCTAATATGAAAATATGTTTAATTTGATTATCCATACATGCGTGGCCTCGCGTCGTTATAAGGGAGAGGAGGCCTGATGTTTTAGAATTCAACGCCACCATGGAAATGGAAAATGAGGACGATGCTGATGGGGAGGAGTCCTAAGCAGAGACAGAGGATTGATGGGCCTGCGTGAAACTGAAGGCATTGGAGGCCGCAATGGAGTTGCCACGACGACCCCCCGAGGTGGAGCTGGAGATCCAGAGGGAACTGAGCCACAGGAGTGGAGAGCCAGAGTGTAGCAGTGGGCGCACAAGTCCATGGTGAAAGGCTGGTGATGTCCGACCCAGGCAGAGCCGGCAGGTCCAGAGATCCCACTGTGACGTCGCAGGCCCGATGGTCGACAGTGGAGCCGAGAGACGGAGGGGTGGTGACCGGGTCCGGTCATGAAATGGATTGGGGGTAGAACATTTCCAAACATAACAGAACAGCATCCCTCCACCGGAGTCCTTGCATGTCTGGGAGCTCTAATTGACGTCCGTAGTTCGCCCTGATCCAATACAGACATTTGATGGTTTTGTTATGGGTGGCAGAATTAAAGAGTGTAGTTCATTAGATTGAGGCCTATCCTGGTCAATGGAGCAAACTCTGCTGCTAAGTTCATTTTACGGTCGGTCGTTCTGTCACGCTTCTAAAAGTCCAAAGATGAAGATGGGTCCAACATTTCCAAAACGAAGGTAGGGCTCCAGACTAACATTTGAGAGCAGTGGCACCAGTGCCGCTAAGCTCTACAGATGGTGGTGCCAGAAGAAGATTTGCGCTGAAGGGGTCTGTGTGTGGGGGTATTAAAAATAAATGTAATTTAATCATAACATTGCTGTTGTTTTGCAATAATAAGTACAGTTACTAATAATATTATATGTAATAAAACATGTTTATTTATTGTAAACATCTACATTAAAACACTGAGCTTGAATTGGAAGGCGTATGACATTTACGTGAGTAACGTGAAAATTAAATTTTATGTGGAAAAATTATATATATATATAACTCTTATTAATAATGCATACCATTATTCTTTTAATTATTATATACTGAACTGGACCAACAACTTGAGTGAGTATAAACGGTCCACCATTGAAGAAAGTTTGTTTTCAGGGCACTTGTTTCTTTTCAAATACACAAAAAAAAAGGAAACCTTTGACACAATTTTCTTGTGATGATTTGTTGTTTTAATAAGATGATTTTATAATCTCAAACTATAGTCAAAAAGTCCAAATGAATGACTAGAGACAATAAATGCTCCTCTGCACCAGCTATTGTTCTTACTATTGTATAATTGAGTTCTTGTTTTTTTATTTTATACTTTATTTTTATATTTTATTAAGTTTTTTAAGTAGTTGTGTGAAATGCTTGAAATCCCTTGCCGAGTGCTGAATTTGCTCCTCAAAAGTTTTACAAACCCCTGAAATTAAGAAGCTCAATAACATTGGACTATTTCTGCCACAACACCATGGTTATAGCTAGAGTATCTACTTCTGGTTTTCTAAGTCTGCACTGTTTGATCTGTTTATAACAGAATTCTGAGCAGAATTTGAATGCTTCTCACTAGATCTTGCAGCAACCTTATTCATTCTGTGGCGGATTCAAACGCTTCTCACTGGACCACGCAGCACTGTGCAGTAACAGTGTCACAAGATCAACTTTGGCTCCCGAGTAAATTTAGCTCAGATCAGTTTGCTCAAAGCCACTAGAAGGCAAGCCTGCAACCTTTAGCCAAAAAAGTGTAACAGCTAATGCTAATGCTTCCGGTTTGCCAGTACGTGGGAAAGGAGACCAGAGGACATTTGATGCTTCTCATATGCAACAGAAATGGCAGCCCTTATGAGTTGGGCAACGCCGTGCGACCACTCACAAAATGTAGTCCCACCGGCATAAAAAATGGTCGCAGTCTGGAGCCCTGGAAGGTATTTGATAATTACGTAAACACAAAATCAAACACGTGTAACAGTGTGTACCCATAAACAAACGACAACCGACCATAAACTGAGAAAACAAAGGAGCTTAAGTATACACAGATAATGAACTGAAAGCTGAACAGGTGTGATGATCTAATGAAATGCCATGGTAACTATAAAGACAGCGGGAAACTAGAACAAAGTCGACAGGAAATGAAACAAAAACAACTAAAAATCCCTGATATTTCCTTATGGTTTTGTTTAATTTCCTGAAAACTAGATATTTTCCCCTTATTTAATAGACTCTTCTGAATTCATGATTGCATAGATCCTGAGCTAAAATAAATTTCTTGTTTATGACTGTGTCATCCCTTGTAACTTGTGTTTGCTTCCATATATAGTTGATGTTCTTCTTCATGTGCTGTCTCATGATGCTGCGGTTCCCCTGAGTCCAGCCTTCGGATATCTCTCCAACTCTTTGACCAGTTTAATGAAGGGGTTCTCGCTCTATTAAAGTGGACACGCATGTGACGATTGTCTGTAAATCAGACTGCAGCAGCCCAGCTGTGCTCTCCTCATCTCACGCTGGCGCCACCATATGCAGTCTCCTAATCTGAATTAATTATACCCACTTGTAAAGTAACTTCATGCTAAAAATGTGAAAGAAAAAAGTCTCTAAGTCTCTCATAATCATAGTAGACACAACCACATTGCTGAGAGATACATTAGTGTCACAGATATTCATTATGCAGACAGAAGCTGTTGTTCCAAAAAACTAGGCAGCTTCCTTCTAAGGGGTCTTTCGTGTACATGCATTTTAAAAAAAATGCTAGATGAGAGCAATGGAATGGAACAAAGCACAGGTGTCTCAAAATGCATTCTTAAAAGCGGAACTGACTGGCTTGACACGCCGGCTTGATAAAAGATAGCAAGATGCATTGCATGAGTTGAAGATGTCCGTCTAGCATATGTTTAGATGTTTCTAGCTCAGACACATGCTAACGCAGTATGCTAACCGAAACACTACCTCACAACTGACTGATCTGCAGTACTGCTAAGCTAACCACACGAAAGTCTAATAGCATGAACACTAAATATTTCTATACATTCTATCATTTCACTCTTGAATTGAATATGCAGTAAAGGGCATATATTTAATATACTTCCCTGAATGATATAGGATTTTTTTTTGTATCAATGACAGACTGATAAAAATGTAAACATAAAAAACTATTTATTAACTCTAAATTAAATAAATGTGTATATATGAAGAGTTAAGATGCAAAAGCCTCTAAGTGCCATCTGAAATGTTCATCTAAAATGACCATTTTTATAAAGCTCCTATATTTATGTTCAGTTCTTTCACTTTAATGGCATAGAAAAGGACCTATACATTGCCATTAATGTAAAATTACTGAACCTAAGCATAGGAGCTAATTTATAAGAAAAATGTCGGACGCCTAGAGGCTTTTGCATCGAAACTCTTCAATGGTTATATATATGATTTTATGTAATAATAATAATAATAACAATACCATTATTAGAGGCCCTGCCCCTTTAATCACCAAAACAAAAGTGCCCTTTCGGTCTGATCTAGGTTCCCCTGGACCACAATTTCTACTGAGGGGGACACCTCACCCAGTTTTATTATTATTATTTCATCAATCAGTATCTTTTGGGCCAGTCTTTACTTCGGTAGCATGCTCATGATGCTTTAATAAGCTGTCTGGATTGGCAGCTAACTAGGTTTTAGAACAGAACTGAAACCTTCCTCAGTGAAGCTGCCTAAATGCAGTAAGAATATTTAAGGAGATGGTAGGAGTATTTTAGGATTACCATCTCAAATGTGAGTTGACCCGTTGTAACAAGCTGACATGATGTCTGGCCTTGAGATAATTGAAAGAACACGAGCAATTTTAGAGGCTTGATTTTGGTTGCACAACAGACTCCGTTCTCCTGATGGATTTTGGCCTGATTCATTGTTCACTGTGTCAAATTGAGGTTATTTCAAAGCTGGCAATAGGACGTCACATTTGCCCATGTCCTTCCACAAACTTATCCCTCCTCAAAAGTGAAAATCTGAATAGAAAAAAAAGAAGCAGGTTGCCCATTTGAAAAAAAAAAAACTGTTTGTGTTTTAAGTTTATTTATAAACTCTATAAACTTTACTTCAGTAGAGCACAGCCATGCGACTTTCCTTGTCATGACTTGACATTGATTTACATTGGATTGTGGCCATTAGTGGAATCTTTACCAAAGAAGATCATACTGTCCTTAGAGCTATAATGAGTATAGTGCTTAGTAAATCAAAAACCTTTCAAAAACGTACCTGCCATTCAGATTACCGCTACAGTATTACTGTATCAGTATTATCAATATCACTGGGAATAAAAAGGTGGATTTGCCATTAAGTATTACTGAACACTGGGTATCACTGTCAGACTGAGAAGCTTCATCTGTGTTGACAGCAAGTACATCACAGTGCTGGGAGTTTGGCACTGGTGAATATGGTTTATTAAATATTAAGATTCATCTGAGATAAAATTGAAATAAACCGGACACATCCTGTATTTTAAATAATTCAAGGGAGGTATTCCATAGATGATAAAAGGGCCTATATTATTAACACCATTAATTTTCTTCTAAAATGCATGTTTAACTGCATTGCAGTGAAAACATTGTAGTGTTACAACAGAAGGGAGCTAAACTGTATACAATAGATTGAATCGATTTTTGTATTTGCATTTTTAGAGCATTGCTCTAAAAATGGGGTTGCCAAGGTGTTGCTATGCAAATGCTAATATGTCCTGATTAGTTTTTAGGGCATTGCGATACATTTGGTTTGTTGGGGTGGGTTGCCAAGGTGTTGCTTTGTGAATGCTAAGGTGTTCTGTCCAGTTTTTTCAGCATTGCTATGATGCTGGGTTGCCAAGGTGTTGCTATGTGAATGCTTAGGTTCAGACTATGTGGTTGTCATGATTTTCTGGAATGTTTTTGCCTTGATGTTGCCATGGCATTGCTATGTGAATGTTATATTTCTGACTTTTAGAGTTTGTTTATGATTTTCATGGACAAAAAAAACAAAAAAAACAAGTCTGGTAGTTAAGAAAAGTAACACACATTCTCAACCCTAATCATGAGAAGCTTCATCTTCAATGCACGCTTCAATTTAATGCTGACGCTTCACTTATCAAGCTGCACAGATATATTCAAAATAATATTTATTTTTAAAATATGGAAATTATATTCAAATTTATTTAATTAAGAAAATGAATTGCCATTGTACATTTGAGGCTATGAACAAAAAAAGACTAGTTAAAAGATTTGTTAATTAATTTTTCCATTCATTCATTCTTGAAGAAGAGTGGTCCTTACCTCCAGGCCTATAACTGAATAAATTAATTTAATTGTATGACATATCTGCACCACTGAGCACCCATTCTAGTTAATGTGGCAACTGTTCTGTGACATGAGAGAAAAAACTCTCCTGGTGTTACAAGACATTGTTTGCCTTGTCAAACAAATTATGCCACATTGCCTTGCAATTTACACAGTAGCAGACTGTGATGCTCACAAAAGAGTGTACATTTTCTGGTGGAAAGAATACATCAAGCTTGGAAAATTAAATAATTTAGAAGTCTTCCTACTTTTACATTCTCTATCTATTGCTTTATTGTTTGCTTGTTAACGTGTTCATTAAATTATGTTTTGTGCTTGGCAGTAGTGGTCAAAAACTATTTTCGAAAAAGATCTGTGAAGTTTCTTGTGTCCTGAGTTTCCTGTCAATGTATTGTGAATTTCATTGAAAATCTAAGTGATTTTAGAGTGTAATTTTGCAATATAATGCCTCTAAGTGCAATAACTTGGGGCACATTGAAAAAGTGAATACAAGTGAATCTACTGTGTCTCACATGTGGGAGGAAAATCCATATTTGAGTGTTCAGATGGAGCCACTGCTGTGCAAAGCCTGGTCTCCATTTACAGTTGTGATTAACTAGGCCCCCTCTTTATGGGAATAGTTTTAGAGTATGAATACTACAACCAAGGACTGTATAGTCTATCTGGATACATTGTGCATACAGACTTCATAATAAGGTGTGTGTGTGTGTGTGTGTGTGTGTGTGTGTGTGTATGTGTGTGTATGTATATGAACCCAGTAAACCGTTAATGGGGGGCTCAAATGGGTTTCACATGGGCTACAGAGTGGGCATGGGCATAAAATGGGCATCTTATCTGGGGCCCACTTGGGTGACCCAGCTAGGACCCACATGGGTGAACCCAGGTGGGCTCCCCATGTGGTTCCTAGTTGGGTAATTAATGGGAAATTTGTGCATGGGCTCAAAATGGGCTACACATGGGACCCTATTTGTTTTATCAAATATACAAGTGCAAACATAATTAATCCCATAGGGTGATTACATGGATATATATAGTGCACATATGTGTCTTTAAAATTATTTTTGTTGTTGTTTTGACACTTGGATTACTTAATCAACATCTAAAAATTCCGACACTCCTGCATTTGTACACAATTTTCCACTGACATTTAGCAAAAAAAAAAATGCAGTCACTTTAATTGTGCTGACAACTTTCTCGCGAGATCCCATCCCCCCACCACCTCTCCTTCTCTCTTGTTCGAGATGCTTCGGCACTTCACAGAACGATCGGCGTATGACATCAAACTACCGCGAGACGCAGCCCCTCCTCGATCTGCATGGGACAGATCCCGCGTGATTTCATTCAGCATTTCCCATCCCCCACCCGGCATGCGCTGAATCATGCCGGCGCAATTATTCACTGACCGCTTTGCTGTAATTTTCGGGAGGAGAGGAGACGTTTGCCATCAGTGTATCCAAGTTAAGAATTACAATTTTAAAACTTAAAATGTTGAGCATGTAAATACATTGTTTACAAACCATAATGTTAACCGAAACATAGTTTGGCTTTTTGTCACGTTAAAATTTAGACATCATACACAGCTCGTGCCATGTTTTCCTCTTATTTCTGGCGCCAATGTCTAAACGAAAATGTCTTTGTGTTCCCTACGCCCTCTAAAAGTTAAAGACACTAAAAAAAGCTCATACTTAAACTGCAAAGTTTGGCACCGGGCTGTGTGCTCACGATACAGGAAGATTACAATGATGAGGTCAAATAGCTTCTATAGCAGAGAAGCTAGTGTAAGCTAATCTAGTGTAAATAAGGTAGCCTGGGACAGATGTCGATTTGAAGAGTAAACAATAAGGCTGTTGTACTTTTAACAATACATAAAACACAATAATATTACAACAATACTTAATATTTATCATGCAAACAGGAGTTTCTGCCTTATATAAATCTGCATCAGTTTGCATTTGGGTGTTATTATAAATCATACAAATTGTTATGACTATACAAATGTTCTTGCTTAAATTAGAATTAAAATTTTTTTAATTAAGCATTTTTTTCTTACAGAAAGTAATTGGACGGTCTCGGATGTTGATGCAATGGAGCAGCAGTTGGCAGACCCTACCTTCCAGAAAGTTGTAAATGTACAAGTTGTAATGGCCATGTTCAAATTATTCCAATGAAACCTTGCTTAATAAAGCATGCAGAATACAAGTTCTGAAGTTGTTACAAGAAATAAAGTTTTTTTCCAGAGCTTAAAATTAACTTTTTTAGATAGTTTTTTTATAAAGTTGTAAATGTACAAGTTTAAAATAGTCATGTTTAAAATTTTCCAAATAAACTTTGCTTAGAAGCTTGAAGTACTGGTTTCTGTTTATTGAATGCCTTTACAATTTTAGTGGATTTAATGTAATGTTTGGGTTTAGGGGTTTAATGTAAAATAAGGTAACCCAAACAGACAAATATATTAGCCCATATGTATACCTGTTGTGGCCCATAAGAGACCTACATAAGACCTAGTTGGGTCCCATCTCTAACTCATGTAGGCAGGCTCATGTAGGCACCAAATGGGAGCTACCTGGTTAACCCATATGGGCCCTATATGGAGCCCATCAAGGGCCCATCATCAGCCCATCTGTGCTAACCCATGTGGGGCCACCATGGAAACTGAGGAAAAAATTAGTTGGGTCCCAGTTGGGTAGCCCAGGTGGGCCCCAGATATCAGCCCAGTTGCAACCCCTATGGGCCCCACATAGGTGTATTGGCTGGGAAGGGTTCATTTGCAAAAACCGATAACTCCTTTTTTTTTTTCAGAAATCACGTTTTTGTATTGCGCATTCCAAGTAATATCAATCAAACTGCAGGTGGGTTGTTTTGATTAAGAAATAACTTAAATACAGGTTATTTACAAAATTAAAGTTAATTGAATGTTTTTTTTTACATATTAAAATGTGTTTTATAGCAAAAGCAGATAACTCCCAACAGTCGTTTTTTGGCAAAAGCAGGTAACTCCACATTTCATGTTTTAGAGTAAAACAAAAACACTCGTTTAATCTTTGTAATCTCCTCAGCTGACAAGTAAATGCCTACAAACGTTGTTTGTTGTGATCATAAACTGTATGGTGTGATTACAACGCAATACATGGAGCTTTTTCCCTCACCATTGGAATGCGCTGCTTTTGGCAAGGTTCTGTGAAAAGGTTTCAGGTTTTTATGTTCCTTTTTTCAACCCGAGTTCTTTTTCAAAGTGAAAGTAGCCTTGGCACCTGACCCTGAATACCGCGCGCTGGATTGGCTAAAATGGACTATAATTCGCTTCTGTTTTAAAAACAACAAGGCGCTGTCGGCTTCTGCGTAAATGTGAATGTTGCCTCGAAGGTGGACAAAACCGCGTTTTTTTGTCCAAAACGTGTTTAGGGTTCAGAATATGGGTGCAAGTTTTTTTTTAAAGCGGCATTAATCGTTTTTGCAAATTACCTTCATTATAGATATATATATATATATATATATACCACGTACAGAGTGTCTACTGACAACTACAATACCATCACAAATTCACAATTCAATGCATGCTTAATTTCCAAAAAAAAAAAAAAACAAACACTCTTGAATTGTTTATTCTTGATACAGTAGTTAAACCAACCATGATTTCATAATTCTTTTTAAAAGTCAATGTATGGACATTTTTGAGACTTACATAAACTTTTGCTCTCAAAGGACTAACAATCCCATCAAGACCATTATTTTTAAATTAAATTAATCCTTCTCGTTTAATGCTTCGCTGCAAAGAGGAAAGTCATTATAAGAGCAACATTAATTTTTAGCAAAAATGACTCCTTGGTTTAACCGGTCATATTGCAGAGTCATAGCCCATAAAAGGTTTCTCCTCTGATAGGATGGTTCTTTAGGCATCAATTTTAGTGAAAGGTATTTTATTTTAGAATTGTATCCAGAAATGTGTTAATACCTGACATTACAGAATCATTGTCACACAGTTAATATGACTACAGCAGTGAAAACAAAAACAGTGTTTAATTACAATAAATTATTTGAATACTAATGTAAACTGTGAAACTTTTTTAGTATGTTTACCTACAGGCCTTATGTTTACACACAGAATTGATTACATACACAGATGATACAAGACATTTGCAGGTAAACAGCGACAGATGGCAATTCCCAAGAGTCAATGCGTTGCTTTCATTAAAAGGGGGGAAGATGGTTAAGTGTGTGTATACGGTGTGCATATTGGCATGAAAATGAGAACGTAGCCCCTCTTGGATGTGGCTCACCTTTGGTTCATCAGTAAAACCTTGTAAATGAGAAGTGTTTGATCTGTCTGATGGGGTGGTGGGAGTTGCAGATGAGAGGTTTGCCGTGTGGTAATCTGCTTTGATTCAAACTAATTAGCATGTATAATGACTGCAGCGAATCTTTAGCACTGTGGTGAAAAGTCATCAAAAGTAACATGATGGGTTAGGTTATAAGGTCAAAGTCATTCTACTGATACACTCTTAAACAATAAAGGTTTTTATTGGCATAAATGGTTCCATGAGGAACCTTTAACATCCATGGAATCTTTCCATTCCAAAAAAGTTATTTTATAGTGGAAAAGGTTTAAAAGTTATTTAGATTATTAAAATATTCTTTACACTAAGAAAAAAGGGTTCTTTTTTGAACTGTTCTCTAAAATGTTTTTGATGAACCCCACATTTTACTTCTATGGAACTTCTGTGAAAACTCTATTTTGTAAACTTTTGACTATCAATTTTTAAGAGTGTAAGCAACAGGTGATGCATATGCAGGCATTAAAAATTATATTCTTCTGAAAATCAACGAAACCAGATTTGACCCATTCACCTAAATGCATGTTCCCCATCTTACTATGAGTGATTAATCAAGCCATGCTAAATAATGTTTTTCTTTCTTTCTTGTGTACTATTTTTCCAATCCGTAGTCATTTTCTTTGTCTCTGAAACATCTTTCTATATAAACTGGCATGATGCTATGGATGTTTCAACCCAGGGGGTCAATTACAATTCTTCTTTGTAGGGTTCTTAAAAGGAACAGTTAACCCCCCAAAAAATGAAACTTTGATGAAAACTGACTTAAACTCATCTACATTTTGGATGGCCTGAGGGTATTTCTTCTTAAGAACAGACCTGGAGAAATTTAGCCTTACATCACTTGCTCACCAGTGGATCCTCCGCAGTGAATGGGTTTATTTCAGAATGAGTTCAAACAGCTGATAAACATCCCCCCACAAAAAAATACCACAAGTAACCACATGGCTCCAGTCCATCATTTAACATCTTATGACGAGGAAAGGTGTGTTTGTAAGAAATAAATCTATTATTAATGATGGATGCTTTACAAGACCATAATTGATGGACTGGACTTGTATGGATTACTTGTGGATTATTGTGATGTTTTTATCAGCTGTTTGGACTCTCATGCGATTGGCACCATTAAACTTTATTAATTAATTAATTAATTAGAATGAACCATGTTTACTTGCCCTAGTCAAATTGTGCATGATTTATCTGTGTAATTTGGCCGTCATTGTTTGGCACATGTTGTACATCAGATGAGCCAGTCTGTCAAATAGGGTACTTAATGGCTTTTTTGGTACTTATGGTACATTTGCTACTTATGGGTGAAAGAGTCAATCCAATGCAAAATGAAGCAACCATTACCCTCTAACCTGTTTTTTTCCTATTTTATATTTACAAGACCTTAATTGATGGACTGGACTTGTGTGGATTATTGTAATGTTTTTATCAGCTGTTTGGACTTTCATTCTGATGACAACCCATTCACCTTTTTAAATGATTAACTTATTTTTAGTTTTGTTTATTTCATTTACCATATTTACTTGCCTATGCATATTCCTGGTAATTTTTTATAATCTTTCCTAAACTTGTTCTGCCTTTTTATTAATGCAAAATTGCCAGTACACAGAGTACACCATGATGAAGTTCTTACATCTTTGGAATTGATGGAGGTAATACAGTTTCACAAAAAACTTTTGTTTGATGCAACTTTCTCAGTGGACATTTTGCACTTTTCAATCCCTGCACTTTAGAAAATTCAATTAATTCCCGATGGCTAAAATTATGTCCCAGCATGCATTTATTTTTCTCTTGTGAATGTCTTGATATTCCAGTTTGTAAAAAAAAAAAAAAAAAAAAAAAAAAAGGAATATTTTTCACATGTTGGCCTCCCTTGTTTGGCACTGCCATGTTCAATGAGCCAGTCTGTCAAATAGAGCACTTAATGGCTTTTTGGTTCTTATGGTACATTTGCTACTCATGGGTGAAAAAGAGTGTGCGATGCACAGCTGAGAGCTAAATTGTAATCCCCAGTTAATCAATTGCATTCAACCAATGCAAAATGACACAACCATTACCCTCTAACCTGTTTTGTTCCTGTTTTATACAAAATAGCTGTCTTTACAGAAGTATTATTGTAGTCCGCAGTGCTAATTTTGGATGTACAATGTGTATAATATTCAAAAAGCACTTCAGGCGATCTGGGACCATAAGTCTGTGTCAGAAACTCCAGTATCCCCTGTTCTTCCACTAATTACCAAGAGCCTCATAAATTTTCAACCCGTCATGTCTGGGTGAGTATAAGTCCCAGTACAATTTTAGATATTTTTGAACATCCATCTGGCCAAGAAAACCTGCCTACACAATTCTGAAATCTGCTGATAAGATAAGACACTCCAAATTGTCTGTTTATTCATGCAAGTATGCATGTATGCATATCAATGTAAGAAATTAACTTTTATATTTGCTTCTTTAACTTTTATAAAGGCATATACATATAAAACACACAACATGTTGTCTATTTGTGTCCGGTAGCTTGCCTTTATGCATTTAGCAGACAATTTTATCCAAAGTGATTTGTGATTTTTACAATAAGGTTTCATTTGTTAACTACAGTAATTAACATTAACAATAAAAAAGTGTGTTATTTATAGTTTGCTATTTTTAAAAAATGAACAACTTTATTATTTACCATTGACAAAGAATAATAAATTATGTTACAAATTCCTATTTGTTAGTAAATTTTAGTTAATGCATTGACTAATGCATTAAAGCTATAGACTAGGAAACACGATTTTTATTAATTAATTGAACTGCATCTTTAATCATTAATCTCATCAATTTAATATAAACAATATTGATATTATATACAAAACAAACAACATATCACACAACAAACGTTGCTATTATGCATTTTGCATATTTTAAAATGCACCTGGTAGATTAATCACAACAGATTTTGATACAACTGGTTTTGGCAGTAGTTGTTAGGAGCATTTTTTTTGTTGTTTTTTTTTTTCATCCAAAGCAAGATTTATTCAACAACATAATTCCTAGTAGCTACACATTCAACAACACTCACCTTTAACCTCTGACATCTGCTGCAGGTCACTATAGTGGGCAGAACTGCTTCATGCTATTGTCCTTTATAGAGCGCATTTTAATAATTGGCTTCATGTTTTTGTTTTGTTTTTTCCAGAGAAGGACATGTCCCAAACTTGCTGTTATGGGGTGCTTTTAGACAACTCAAAGCAGAGTTTGTGTTGTTTGGAAAGCTATGTTAATCTAGAAATCAACTGAGCGGCTATTTTTTTTAGTGGCTTCAAATGTGCCTGATACTGTTACATATTCACTTATCTAGCAAATTGTTGTCCCAAAAGGGAGTCCTGAGTTTTCCTAGGTCTAATTTTAAAACTGTATCATTGTAGGTACCTGGGTGAATGCTCTAAAATAAATTAATAGCTGTCTGTGTTTAGAAAGAGTCTGCAATGCAGCAGCCTACTGTCACGGGACACAAGGCAGAGACATGAGGTAAGAGTGCAAACAGGATAGTTTATTAACAGATGCAGTGGGCAGATGGTGAAAGGCAGATGGCAGGTAAGTCGTGAGAATAAGAGTGAGTTGGAGGGTTCTTAGCTCTGGGTAATAAGAGTCTGACTCGGTTCGTAAGCCTGCCTGAACAGGGTCAATGAGGGACAGGATCGCTGGACCGTAGGAGACATTGGCGGTACGTAGAGGCAACAGGTAAATAACAGGAACGCGTCTAGTTAACTTGTCGTAGTGAACAGTAGACCGGATGGTGAATGACTGGAAGGAGCGTGCTTTTGAAGTTGGCTTGATTGGAGACGGCAGGTGCAGGTGATCTGGAGTGAGTGGTGATCGTGACTGTGAACAGGTGTGAGCCGGGGAGAATTCTGGGGTATGGAGTCCAGAGCTGGTGACTGATGACAGAGACTCCCCGACACCTACAGACTTAAATCAAGGCCTTTATATCCAGTGATTGTTTTCAAAACAGTAAGCTATTAAGGTAACTTTTATTACATCACCAATATATTTGTGAAACTGACAGTTGTAGCCTTAAAATCTGATTGGATGAGCCACATTGGATAGCATTTATAACATTTGTGAAATACAAAAACATGTAACCGGTGTTTTTAGTTTTGTATCTAAAACTAAATCTACATAAAAAAAATATATAATAATCTGTGGTAATTAAAATAAAGCTGAATATAGATGAAAAACTTAACATTTAAATAAAAATACTAAAACTAAAATGATTAAGTTGAGTACTAAAATTGACTAAAACTAAAATGAATAACTAAATAGAAATTAATTTTAAAAGTAAAATTATAAAGACGTAGCATAATTAAACTGAAACTCCAAAATAAAGCTAATTTAAAATATTTATAAATACTATAATAGTTTATAAATAATGATACAATATTGCATGTGACTCACATCATTTTAATTATATATGAATACCCCACATTTCTTGGCAAACATAAACAGCTTGCTTTTGACCTAATGAACTATGATTAAAACCTGGTGGACTAAATTTCATGTCATGGCTAATAGCATACCTTGAACTGCAACAGCCTACTGCCTTATATCCACCAAAACAGACACTTATGAACGATTATATGAGCTGGCAATGAGCCAATTATGTCCAAAAGCTATATGCAGATTTATTAAAACAAAATCCTATAGGCACCTGCTATGACATTTCCCATGATTCAGCAGTAAGCTGTCACTTCTCTGCTGTTATACCATCCACAGTGATGCCATCTGCAACTACTCTGATGAATGCTACTTGAAAGAGCTGCAATTTTTCTCTTGCAGTATTTTTTCTCCGCTTTCTTTCTGTGAATGTGCCATCTAGTATTTTTGAAAATTGTTATTATTTTATTTATTTGCCTGCCTGCCTGCCTGCTTTATTTATTTATTTATTTATTTTAATTTTTTAATTGTGTTTGGAATAAGAACACCAGCTTACACCACAGTAACTACCATTCTAGAGTCAGGGTTGTTTTTGAAAAAAGTTTCTTATGACCATCAAATTGATTTAATAATAAAGCAGTAAAAAGTTGAAATATTATTACAATTTAAAATAAGTTTTTAATTTGAATATATTTCAAATGTAATTTATTGAATTTCCAATAGCATATTTTGTTTGTTTGTTTGTTTGTTTGAATACAGAAATCCCAATACAGAAATTTGGCATATTACGCATAATGCACATTCAATATCAACCCGATTTCAAGTATTTCGTTAGTTTGCTGTTCCAAACATAGCCCTTCTGGATTATTTGTCAGATCCTGTGTGAGACAGCAGTGAATTAGTTTTCCTTGTTATAGTAAGTCATCTGGGAATTCTCTGAGCTCACTAACTGGAAGCTCCTGTTTGAAGAGGTTCATTAATTAATTCATTAATCATTTAATTTGCTTTGCTCCGATTTCACTGGAACTAAAATGGCATTTTACATGTCTACCCTGAGGACATGCCACAGGGATAAATTGTAGCAAGCATGTTGTTCTTCTTCTGTTGGTTTTGGATAGTTATGAAGTATCACGTATTTGGTTTCAACAGTACATTCCTGCAAGATCATGAATAGCAGCTCATCTGGGTAATGTAAAATGTGGTGTCAGTCAATCAGTTTGTATAGTCATTTAGCAGACAGATAGGATGTTAGACAGAATATTAAATATTGACATCAGAATATTAATGTTGTTGAATGAAGTCTCTTCTGCTAACCAAGTCAGCATTTGAAAAAAAGATACCATAACAACAGTATACTGTGAAATGTCATTACACATTAAAATAACCGTTTTCTGTTTTAATATATGTTAAAATGTAATTTATTCCTGTGATGCAAAGCTGACTTGTTTCAGTCAGTCATTTGCTCCAGTCTTCAGTGTCACGTGATCCTTGATAAATCATTCTAATATGCTGATTTGCTGCTCCAGAAACATTTCTTATTATCATTGTTAAAAACATGCTGCTTTATATTTTTGTGCAAACTGTGATACTCTACCATTTAAAAAGTAAGATAAAAAAAGAAAGACCCTAATTATAATGTTAAATATTATGTATACGTTACATGAAAATTCCTGTTGTCTTGAGTACCAATCTGTCAATTGGCACATGTTATTGAAGGACGGCATGATGCCACTAAAGACGGAGTAGGATGCTGCTGATAAATACAGAAAAAATATTAAATAAATACATAAACAAAGAGATATTAGTATATATAATATATACTATATATCTAATACAGTAGGGTATCGTCTGTTCCCTGAGGGGAACGAGACACTTCGTCCTCTAGGGGTTGCTATGGGGGAACACCTTCAGTGTGAACGGTGTCTGAAGCATATATCTAAAAACGACAATAGCATTGGCCGGTGACAGCCTATGATGTCACTACCGGTGCGACTATAGTATAAATAGGTGCCGGGAGAACACGTCATCCGCTTCTTCATCTGAAACTTGCGTCCGCAGCAAGGCAAGGAAACTAGAGGACGCAGTGTCTAGTTCCCTACTCAGGGAACCATAGTTAAATAAGTAACCTGAGACGTTCCCCTTCATGGGAACTTCGAACAGCGTCCTCTAGGGGTCGCTATGGGGAAAGGTATACCCACGCCACCATGCTGGGTTGGAAAGGAAATTGTATGCCACCCACAGCGAGGCACTAGTAACCAAGCTACCAACAGGCTTTGGGAGTTGCCCCTGGGACGTTAGACGTCTGTCAGTGACATTATCCCCTACAGCTAAAGGCCTAAGCTACATACCCCAAAATACTTACCTTTTAGGGCCAGACTCCTGGGGCCGGGGTAGAGCTCAAGGCTTGAATCAGGAATAGATTCCTTTAAGGGTATACGACCAAGTGCCTAGAATCGTACTAGGTCTTGGCCTGTCACCCAGGGGCTACCGCTTGCTCTGCATGAGCATGCTGAAGGAACTGTCTCAACAGACACCCCTAGTAGCAACACCCTGTTAAAGTAGTTATCCGGAGGATACATAGGTGGAGTGGTGCCCAAGGTGGAACCGGGGCCTAACCGACTCAAGAAAGGGCACGAAGCCACCGCGCGAAGCCCCTACCATACAGGATTTTAGAAAAACGTCAAAAAGCTTAATTGCGCGAACATTACCACAGTGTGTAGTTTTTGTAGAAAGATCACAGGGACTTCGCGTTGCACATGTACCAATAGTCATGATTTAAAAGATACCGTCTAATGGCCCATCTTGCACTCTAGAGGAGCAAACATAGATGGAAAGGGCGCATCCAACTAGAACGAAAAAACGTCTTAGAAGCACCAACTCATCCGTCATGGTAGGTAATGCTGTGAGATGGCTAGTAGGTAAGGTCACCTACGTGAGGGAGCAGAACGACCCATCTCTCACGCAAGAATTGGCATCGACCTACAAGCATGTTCATTAGAAATCCTGAGGGTAAGCGAAACGACAAGAGCTTTAGGCCAAACACACAGTGCCGATGTGTGCCAGTTTCGCCGGTGCTACTGGGAAACAAACAGAAACTCAACACTCTCCACGTGAGAGGAGAACTCCAAATTCAGAAAAGGAGAATTGTGCTCATAGGCAACCCTCTGATAGAGGGGATCACTGCTAAACACCACCATGAGAACAGCCCACGGAGTGGGGAATTAAACTCCTCAGAAGGGGAGAGAACTCAAACGCTCGGAAGAAAGCACCATGCTCAAAAATAGCCCTCTACAGTGAAGGGAGCGATGCTTTAAGAGTGTATCAACAGAGACACACTAGTTGAGTGGAGCCCAAAGCGAGTACCAGGGCTTAAGCCAACTCAGAGAAGTGAACAGCTAACCAAGCGTAACCCTGACCATACATTATTTTAGAATTTACCGAGTACGTAGGCCTTGGCACACTTACCCCTGCATTGGATTTTAGAAAGTGCACAAATTTTAGCGTGGGCACTTACCCTTAGTGATGGATTTACAGGAGATCGTGCTCACATATGGCCCAGAAGTTCCAGCCCCAAGCAATCGGGAAAAGGCTCATTCTTAAGGACACCCTCTGAGGTTAGGGGAGCACTGCCTGAATTGACCCGAATAGAGGCAGCTTATCAGGGAAGCAGCAAGTGGCCCAACTACCTGATGTCACTGCCACGGAGCGACTCATAGCTAACCTAACAGAGATTGGAGGCACTTCATCAGCTCGTACCAATAGAGGGGCCGCATAGAATTGCGGTAACCCAGCATGCCCACTAGAACCGTCACTTGGTGCAGCTGACATGGGTTCTCGATCTCTACTCTAGTATAGAGCGGGGTGGGGGTCCCATACAACTAGACCCTATAGAATCTGAAGAAATAGCGGGACCTAATAACCATTCATGCGTATAGAGCTTTACTACTCCTCAGAGCAGAAGCACAAAGGAGGGGTTCCCACAGAAACACAAATCCCTCTTATGTCAGGGAACGCAGTATACTCCAGCCCACTCCGCAGATCGGTGATTACTGGCTCAACCATAAGGGCAGTGTGACAGTGAAGACCCACGGGCCTGACCGTCTATGGAGCATTGAGCTCCTCAACTTGTCGGTAAGAGGAGCTCTAGCTCAGAGAATGTGCATGAAGGTTAAGGAACGACTCAAATCTCGGGAGACCCCTCAGGGTGAGAAATGAGTAGTTCACACCTAGCCAGAGGATAGGGAGCATGTTGCGAAGCATGTACTCAGAAGAGTACTAGCCAACGATAGGCACACAGTCACGAAGTTGCAGCGTTATACTGGGGACCTGATGCTGGGAGACTTCCTCAGAAGGAACCAGAACCGATGAGTGAAACCATCACTGTAATCGGTCAACAGCAGGAGGTCCTGACTTAGTAGGTGGGTCAAACCTAAAGTCAGAAAAACAGAACAGGTCCGAGTAGCGCTGCAGAGAAAGGCTAGCATCAAATACACACGAACTAGCAGTAGAGTAGATAAAAATGGATCATACTCACCAACGATGGCTCCTGCGCATAACTCAGGCTCATGATATAGGCTGGAGGCGAAGTCCAAAGCCTGGACCCTCGTGGAATGAAGGATTTAAAGGCAAGGCTGAGCACAAGTCTTGGCCTCCTTAAAGCCGATATGACGTCACCAACAGATGTCTCTCCATAACCACCATGGCTGCCATTTTTTGGATCTGCCAATGGCAGTGGCGGCCTGCTAAGCGGCAAGGAGAGCAAGATCCGTGGTGTGACGCAACTCAGCCACCTCATCAGAGGATAGACCCTGCCTTTATCCAGGTCTTTCAGCAGATTAGCCTGAAAAGCCTGAAGCACCACCATGGTGTGCAACGAGACTGCAGCCTGACCTGCTGCCATGCCTTTAGAGAAGATGTCTCCCCCATGGAGAGATAGCAGGCCAGCGTCTCTTCAAAAGGGGGCATCTTCTCATAACCACTCTCACGCATCCCCTCAATGTTGGCATAACTAGTATGCTGGAATCTGAGGATGCGGAACAATTTTTTTTTTTTTACTCAAGCCGGAGTGCAGTATAATGTGGTTATCGGAGAAGGACATGATATAAACCATCTTTCCAATAACTGCAGACAGATCCACACTATAAATTTCCTATATAAACAAAATGAAATTACCGATAGGGAGAAATTTCCCGTCAGGTCCATGTTCTCATTTCTCAACGCGCGATGCAACACTCAGTGACATTCCTTCAGCCGCCTGCGGAGCTAACACGCTCCGCCCAACCGCTATTCCCAGCGTACAATTGCAGCGCGAACGAAAACTGCTGCCAGGCTACATGCATCTCTATTATCCCCGAGAGGGCCAAAACCACTCATGCAACGAGAAACATACACTCCTAGTCGTGTTTAGCTTAATGCTAACAATAAAAACGGTCAGTGAAGACGAGAGAGGATGACGGGTTCTCTCGGCGCCTAGTTATACTATAGTACACCGGTAGTGACGTCAATAGGCTGTCACCGGCCAATGTTATTGTCGGTTTTAGATATATGCTTCAGACACTGGAATCAACGACTGAAGTGTGGTTCCCGCAGTGCGACGCCCAAGAAGAGTTCAGGGAGGTTCCGAAACTCCCTAATGAAAGTGAAAAATATAATATTGGTTGTCGAATAGTTATTTCACTCTATTATTGTTTTTTTTTTTCTCTATAAAAATACAACAACTGCATCGTAGTGATGATAAGAAAAGAAAAAAAAGGACTTTTGCTGCTAAAAAGTGCTAACTCTTTGGAGACTGTGACAGGATCTGTATCAGATTTGTTTTTATGTTGGAGTAAGTTCCTCTTAAACATTAGTGCTAAATGTGGTTTTGTGTTCAGTGGAAGAAAGAAAGTCATATGGGTTTGAAATAAAAAAATTGAAAAGAAAAAGGTGAGTAAAAGAATTGTAATTTGTGGGTTTTCCTTTGCCAATGCCTATGGAAACACACCACTTCTATGTCAGTTGCACCTAGTATGCATCTATATCACTATATGAGTAAAATCATGTTTCACCCCTCAAGGGCTTAAATGACATTTAAACAGTCACTCCAGGGAGTTCGGTTATCTGATCTATCTATTTTTCTGTCAGTTCATGTACCACGCATCTGAACCGCAACATGCCATCATGTTAACTGAAACCAGTAAATGTCAAGAATCAAATCACTTCCTCATGCTTAAAGTTGCTCAGTTAAAGAAATAGTAATACTCGAAAATTATTCACCCTCATGTTTGTTTGTTTCCCTTAACCGCAGCTCTAAGATTTCATGATGCCAAGTAAACGGTATGCCCTTTGTCATGCAAAGCTATCGAATGATAAGTCATGTGAACTGCTTTATGATGTTTATGGCTTTTTCCCTCCGTGTATGTGGCTTTTCATTGTTCCCAGAAAAATAAATGAATAACCATGCACTGTAAAAAAAATTCCGTAAAATTTACTGTAAAAAACCGGCAGCTGTGGTTGCCGGAATTTTACCGTTAAAAATACGGTAGCAATGTTTTACGGTTTTAACTTAAATTTACAGTTATATACTGTAATTTCATTAACTGATATAATTTAATATACCAACCTATTGAAGTACGGAAATCTGTTTTGTACCTTTGTAATACACTGATAACCACCATATGCAGGTGGTGATGAGAAAGTCACATGATGTACCAAAGCCCATCACAAGCAGCTTTTCAACAAAAATATACATAGAAGGTGCACAGTGTCATTCACGCAAACGCGACAAACACCAGTCCTTGTACACATAACTGAAATAATGCAATAAACATTCATTTAACAACATCAGGTGTAACACACAACCCTATACCAAAACTGAAAATAAGAAAAAACGAACGCAACATATTATTTCACAAAAAACACAACCAACCTCAAGTTGAAATGGTACACGTGGAATTCGGGAATGTCAATTTACTGTTATTCCCCATAATTATACAGTATTTTTCACATTCCACACGGTAGACCTACTATAATATTTATGTGGTCCAAGACATGTAGTGTCCACAATACAGTTTGTCACCGTATAGAGTAGGGGGAATGGTGGACCGTAACACAGTGTTAACAGGTTTTTACTGTACCATTTTCACAGTCTTTTACCATTAAATTCACGGATCAGTTTTACATGTGATAAGTTTTTAGAAGGAGAGGAAAAAAGGGGAGAGGTAATAATTATGCAATTTTTTTTTGGGTGCACTGTTCCTTTAAGATGAACAGTACACGGGCTGCAGGAAGTGCACGTACACATCATCAAATTGAAATTATTCTTGGCAGTTTTTGCACTGTAGGTCAAATATGCTGATGTCATCCTAGCTGATTAAATGAGTAAGTCTGTTATTTTCTAAGACCAAATAAAGCTATCAAAACATATGCAAAAATAACTCCTCATTTGTGTTTAATAGCTCTCAACAGAGGGCTGATAAATGTGTCTTTGTAGTTTTTTTTTTAAGTTTTGTTTCTTTGCAATCAGAAAATGTAAACCAGATGACAAACTCTTTCTCGTTCTCTCTCTCTTTAGAGAGATTAAAACATATGCACCTTCATTGTTTGCTTAGTCAAAATAAACGCTGCTTTCTTCTGCCTTTCAGGCCAATAGCCAAGAATACACTCAAATTTCTTACACTCTTTGAATTATTTCTAACCTAAATGTCCTATTTTTTATTTTTATTTTTTTATTTAATTAAAGTGAATGGTGACCACAACTGTCAATATTTTCAGTCGGTAACAAACGTCAACTTCTCTTTCTCACATAAAGTTAGTATTATTTTGCTTCAGAAGACTTGGGATATAGTATATGAGTTGTACATATTAATTATATGCATGCTTTAGGGTAGTTTTTTTTTTTTTTTTTTAAAGCTTGCGGACCCCATCCACTTTCATTATATGGAAAAAGGCAGCATAGACATTCTATAAAACATATTTTGTTACACAGAAAAATGAAGTCACAATTATTTGACATGAGTGAAATAGTCCATACTCATATGGTTATTTTATACTCTCTGTTTATCCCACTTTGCAGACTTATTAATTGATGAATCATAATGGAAAGTCTGTTCCAAATGTAATTATCGTACACCCTTGAGGAAATTATGTGATTTGTGAAAAAAAGTAAAGTAATGAATGAATGTGGAAAGAGAAAGAAAGAAATGAATAAACAACAGAAGCCAGTTTTATGGACTCAGAAATACTTACACCAGTATACTGAATGGCATGTGTTTAAAAATAAGCACACTACCATTCAAAAGTTTGGAGTCATTTAAAAAAATAATAATAAAAAATAAAAATAAATATTCCACCTTGATAATAATAAGAAATGTTTCTTTAGCAGCAAATATGCATATTACAGTGATTTCTGAAGGATCATGGAGCCTGTTTCCGCCACAGAAAAAAAGGTAATTATGACTTTTCATCTACTTCTTTCTCAAATCGCATTTTTTTTTTTGTTTTTTTTATTTTTTATCTCACATTCGAATTACTGTATACCTCACAATTCTGAGTTTTATATTGCATTTCTGACTTTTTTTTCAGAATTGGTTAACAAAGGTCTGGAAAAAAAAGGAGGAAAAAAAGTCTGAATACAAATAATGGATTATTTTTTTTCAGATCCAGTCTTTAAGACTGTCATATTGCAAGTAATGAAATCAGATATGTTCATTCAAGCAGTGTGGTCAGTATACAGTGGGTTGCCATAGTAATGATGTAGTGTCAGTAAGATGTCAAGATACATATGTTAAGTGTGATGGCAAAGAGTTTTAGAAGTAAAATACAGTCTAGCCAAACTTTTTATTTGCAATACACTGGCAATAACACTACTACGAAAGTCTCTTCATATGATTAGTATCTATTATAATGTCATTTTTGATTCCCATAGCTAAGAATAATAGGCAAGTCAACAAAGATTAATGATTTTCTAACAGATGATGTGCATCAAGGTCGACCTTATCATAGTTCTGTCTGTAGCTCTTTTGAAGGTAATCTCTACTAGTTTATTGTTCTTCCTAAAGGTCATCAGCTGTATATGTGGCGAATGTTAAAAATGGTA
Organism: Sinocyclocheilus anophthalmus; assembly: GCA_018155175.1. Classification (NCBI taxonomy): domain Eukaryota; kingdom Metazoa; phylum Chordata; class Actinopteri; order Cypriniformes; family Cyprinidae; genus Sinocyclocheilus; species Sinocyclocheilus anophthalmus. The sequence continues at coordinate 48,026 of JADLZN010005448.1, forward strand.
CAGTATAAATAATACAAATGGCATATTTATAGTTGTCTCTGCATATTAAGCTGCGATATGATGACATGTACCATCTCCGAGGCATGTGTGAGGTCCAATTTGTGCACTGGCACAACCTTATGTGTCACAGTATCATACAGATGTGTAACCATGTACACACGTAGGATACATCAAGTTGACATGCCATCTATTAGAATTTGCTCATGTTAAACCGTAAAATAAAACCCAGGGCTGCTGAAGGTAATGTGTTGACTTTTGAGATTAACGAAGTTAACACTGCTAAGTGTTTTTACACATTTACCTAATTTAAATGATATATAATATATAGTCATAATGGGTACTTTTTATTTGTTTATTTATTTAAAATTTACATTTATTTATAAATTTTTATTTGAGTGATATTGGTTTAATGGACCCCATCCATCTCAAATAAACTATAGTTAAAAACTTGACATTTAATTGTATTTATTGGCAAGAACACATGTTAATTGTGATTTAATTATTTATATATATTGATAGGTGTCATCAAATCAAACTAATTTACTTTGTCCAGTTAAATAGTGGCATAAACTGTTAGCTGCTCTCATTATGTTTGTAATAAACAGTGTGTTTCATAATATAGATGTCTCTTCATAGTTCTAATGAGGCCTAGTCCAGATGCGACAGCCACAAATTGCTCCAGGATAGCACCAGGGTACAGCCACGTGCCCGTTGGTTGCTGGGCGACAGTGTCAGACAAAGAGAAGTATGGGGCGAGGACTCTACTGTGGCACATGCAGGGATGCCAGCTACAATCTCCTGTTGTGAAAGATACAAAGTTGAATGTTTTAAAAGCATGCTGCCTCCTACTTTCACAAGAACATCACACATTTTAAATGACCTGTTACTTTAACTTATCAACACCCACTGCTTCACACCAGCCACTGAAAATAGATTTTTTTTGTCTGTCATTTTGGATTTAAAAAAAAAAAATGTAGTTTTGGAACATGCCATATTGGTTTAGTAATTTGTATATTTCATAACATATCTATCTCTTGTTCTGCCCATTGTTCCCCATAGACAAGCAGCACTTCGTCTTTGGAAAAAGAGTCTAGTTGCTAATATTACCTCAAAAACTGCCAACCGTTCCAGCTGACAAATGTCACTTCAGTTGTTTTAAGTCCTACTAACACATGTGTTCAGTAACTTAGAGAGAAGCCAATGCACTGACAGGAAGTTCATCAAAAAGTGGCCTCTGACACTCTTTCTCAGGTGTTTCTCATTTCGTGAAATGGGAGAAAAGAGGGAACTAAAATAAGGTCATGCAAGCTGAGCTACAAACCAGGCGATAGTTTATGTAATATCCTTCAACTTCAAAGTGTCTTAAAATGTCATGCGGCAAACACCCATTTTCCCATACTCTGCCTCGAAATGGTCTGAATTTAAAAATGATGTATTTTGTTTTATTTTTTTTCTTATCTACTCATCTGGTGGGTAAATACAAACACGCGCTGACTGATGGCTCTGTCTAGAACGTTCATTCACTGAAGGACATGATCAAACAAGTCAAGCCTTTCAGATATGAGAGCACTTTGATGAGCCTTCTCGGCCTTTAGCGTGGAGGTATGGAAGGCATACCTATTTTTCTCTTCAATTTTCATGAGGAAATGAAGTCTTGACCTTCTGGGGTATATTGTTCAGCTCATCTGTTCTCCATCTTCATCCTGACCCTGATCTAAGATACACAAATACACAAAACACAATTATACATACAATCATAGCTAGGCATGGACCGGTATGAGATTGACGATATGATAAACCTTAAGCAAAAATATCACAGTATCACGGTATTGTCGTTACAGCTCTAAAATGTGTTATTTTTAAATGACTGGGTAAAACAAAACTTTTTTTTCTACTGAACAATATATTTTGAGCAACATACAGAATATTAGGAACAGTATAATGTTTATTTTTTCTTTGATTTGTTTCCGAAAAAGAAAATTAAGCCTGCATTTTTATGTTACCCGTAAATCTGGGGTCATTACAGTTATATATTTAATATACATCTAATTCATATACATATAATTTAGTTTCACATCAATTTTACATACATAATTTTAATAATAACCCAATTTGAAGCAAAAATAGAATGTTCTGACTAGCTTTGTGAAGTTATACTACATGCCTGAACGAAGCAAATAGCAGAAGCTCTGAATGAGACGCAGATTCACTTTCTGACAGCAGGAGGCGCTTCTCAAACACCACAAACGGCGTTTCCTTGATTACCGCCTTAAACAAAGCAGCACTGCGCTGAAACACTGCTTTAATATGAACTATACAGAGACAAGATTAAAAGAAAATACCACGTAAACTTTTCTGAAGACAGTCAGTTCCCTTCAGAAACACATTCATATAAACCCCCGAATCAATATTGAGGATTTTCTTCCAATAGCCCGTGAATCATGAACAGTGATTGATCTGCCTGCTACAGTATTTTTCTATGTGCGTCCATCTTCAGCGTCTCTGGCCTCTGTTAAAGTCCTGTTTACAAAAAGAGCTATCATTTTTCAGATTACTGACATTATTGAAAAACGATTGGCATGCACCAAATTGTTGTGCCGTCAGAACGTATACGAGTTGCTGAAAAGACAAAAAACGGCCGGTTGCGTAAGTTCCAGGGGAAGCCATCCTACACACACACACACGTGACTGACAGCTCGCTGGCACCAACAGGAGGAAAAGGGGGTTACCCCTCTCTACACAGCACGTCAACACGGTGAGGGATTCCTACACTATTCCGTCTTTGGAGGGCGACAGAAAACAAGCAGCATAACCGCGATGAAACGTATACCAGAGATTATTAACGTTTTTGAAACCATGACATTGTTCAAATCACGTTATAACCTTGAACCGGTAATGGCCAGCCTATTCATAGCCTGTGGTCTACACACCCAGATATATATAATATATATAATGAGCACTACACACAGTAGTAGCGTCAGAGAAATCGAACCAGGCGCAAGTCAAAAACTAGGGCACGGGAACCATCTACTGTGCTCGCACGCATGCTCTTATTCGCGATGTGAGCCTGTATCCCTTCATATCAAGCGCAATAAACTAGTGCATGCGATGTGTGAGTCCGATTTGATAAGTCATGAAGTTTACCAAAAAGCATTGAAGCTGCTTAAACCTGTGCAGCATGTAATAAGATGTTATATGAGCACATTTAGAGAAAACAATCTCTGACATGGTTTCAAAACTGTATCCTGGAGCAGCCCAGCACTGTCTCAATCATCTAAGGATGTGTTCACACTTGTAGTTTGGTTAGTTTGGTTCATTGGGTCCAGACCAAAAAAGGAAAATGATACATTTGATCCTGGTCCGCTTTCACATTGGCACTTTTGACAGCAAACCTAAAGACACCGAACCTAAAGGCATAGTGATACATTCACAACCTGACTGGTCAGCTTGAATGACATGTATATCGTGACGGAACTCACCGAACACCCAAAACAAAAGGTGCGTTAGACTTAAAGCAGCGCAATATGTTTGTATGATAGTCAACGCAGGGTCCATTACGCGAAAGCGAAGGGGTCCGCGTCAGTGCCGATTTAAGTCAAACACACCTAATGTCGTCTGCTGGAGCGTCTAACGGACACCCTATTACTCGTCATCGTCAGTTAATAGAGACTTTAAAAGGTGTTGATTGCAGCAGCTTGTCCATGTTTAGGTTCATAAACGACCCTTGGTGCAATTGCGCTCGGTATAATGTGTGATGTTTGTGGGTAGTAATTGACCTCTGCCAGTCCGAACGCCTGTGATGCACGCACCAGCGGGACCGCGGACCGCTGAAAAGATGGGTCTCGGTCCGTTTTCAAACGAACTCTGGTGCAGTTCGAATTATAGTCAGCATATTTCAGGAAAAGACTCAGAGATTCAGTTGCAAGTGAACAAAAGTTAATTTTCTGAAGACCAAACGACAATAGCATATAGAGAAAACAGGAAAATAGTGGGTGCAGATAACTCCTTAGCAGCACAGGGACTACAATGGGCAGAAGAATGAGATCCCGAACAACAGTCAAAGGAACACGAATTCCACAGAGAAAAGCAAGAGTTCCTCACAGAGACAAGTTAGTCCAACATAGACCAGCAGTACTCCACAGGGTAGCATAACCCCACGAACGTTGGAGCCGATTGCCTCAACGATCAGCACTGTAACAACACAGAACTGAGATTAAACACAAGATGCCGACGGGAAGGCCAGCAAAAACAGAGAATGAACAAACAAACAACTCAAATGTATAACTGGTGCAGCTGATCAGCACTAGCTGCCACTGATCGTTAATAACAGCGATCAACTCGGTGGCCCAGCAACGCAGTTGACATCAATACACCGCACACACACACACACACACACACACAAACCGAGAAGGAATCCACAGACCTGCGAACCGTGACATATATATGAAAGCAACACGGACCAAATACTTCTAAATGAACCAAAAACAGGAAGTAATGACAAGATGCGGCGCTATGCGACATGATTTGACGACGCAGTGTAACCAAAACAAAATGGGCAAAAGGCAAACGTGGAGCAACAATGAGGTAAAGTGCCTTGAATGTCTCCTTGTGAGTTTGCAGGTGTTGAGAAATAAATTGATTACAACGCACAGATGACATGCTTAGGTCCAGCAGATGGCTATTAGTGGATGTCACCCCTAACTAAAGCGGTGCGCGTGATGGCAGGAAAAAAAACCGAAAATCGTATTATCCTGGGATTCTTGATCTCATACACGCCGCGAGTGCCACGTTAAGTCAATGCCGTGGGACACACTAATTAGGGTTTTCAAATCTTAAAAACGCTTGTAAAACAACAGGGAGATGACAGGAGCTGCACACGTTCAACCGTTTTTGTAGCCTTAGTAATGCCTCATGAAGCGCCACATTAGATTATTCGACCAGATCAAAAGAGCCCACCCACTTGATGATATTAGATTATTCACATGACGTGATCGTCGGCAGACCCCCCCACCCCCCACAACCCCAATTCAGCAGATCACTTGACGTACGAAGAAAAACAACTAGAGTACAATCAATGTTGTCAGCTGTGCTCTCTGGCGCGCGTCTGTTTCACATGGAAAACAAATATAAAAAATGAAATGGTTATGTTCTGCTTTCATTTCTGCAAGGTTCAGCGATAGAAGCAGTGCAACACCGGTAGGTTGATCCTTGCCTCGAATATTCACTATCAATATATATGAAAATATCTATATAATTTTTTCAATAACGGTCATGGATATTTTTTAGAAACAACGGAATATTTCCAGGTATGTCGATATACATTACCGGGCCTGTTTCTAAAAATGGCTGTTAGAATACAAACCGCCATCGTGTAAAATATGGCAAACCCCAAGGCATTTGGGTTTGTTTTGACCAGCGGGTGAGTTACTTCCCAGAAGAAGGTTGTTGGTGAAAACAACCCAAAAAGAACTTGGTTTTTCCCATAGTTTACCCACATGTTTTTATTGTAACATTGAGTTAATTAGAATGCAAAATTTGTTAACTTACGGTATTGAAAGTAAACAATAGCCCTGCACGTTTCCAAATCAAAACGCATCGCTGGTGAATTGTTAATATGAAAGGTATCTTTAGGGAACCAACGTGTCTCAGAAATGTTTCATGGCATTTTCATTTTATCTAGAAAGGTACGTTGCAGTATAACTCCAATACGCCTCCGTTCATGAAAGAATGAGGCACCATCTCCCTAAACAAGCTATATTGGTATGTGTTCACTTGTATGTTTGTGTTTGCGCAGCTACTGACGTCTGAGCACGATTTCATATCCTTTACCTGTCTGAAGCACGTTGGTGTCAACTAATAATAATTAGCCTATGGTATTAGTTTAAAGTTAAAGATCTAAAGGGTCCAATCGATTCGCAGTTTTTGCGACAAGTTACTATGATTCGTTTGAGACTTCGTTAAGTTAAAAGTCTTAACGACCCTTTGGGGGTTAAAACCAATTTCTCATGTTGTGTAAAAAACACCTATTTTAAACCTGTCAAAATCGCTTCTGTTGTTTATCAGCCATTATGTCCAGGTTGCTTTAAAAGGTTGATGAGCTCTGCTGTCGCGGGGAACGGAACCGCGCCCTCATCTTCCTAGAGACTTTTTACTTTAAGCCACAAATTCAATCGGAAACTTGCCATTAGCGCATTATAGGGAAGGTGATTTGCAAAAGCCTAAGGAAAACCCGAGTATAACTCACTACGTTCGTGCGTATGAGGCTGGGATCCCTAATGATATCGCAGCGACAATAGACAATTTATGACTTATCAGAAGAGTGGCGCATGGAAAGTCGCTTCAAAGTGAAAGGAACGTTAATCCTCTGGCGTCTTCACAGCTCAGGATGTCGGGAGTAAATGCTATCATGGTCTTCAGGAGCATTAGTGTTTGGAGCTAAACTCTCCAGGAAGTGGATGCTCAGCGAGGGACAGAGTTTGCAGATCACTGTCTATAAAAGTAGGACACCAGTCAATGGTGGCTGAAAGGGATGGGCATATCTATCCAAAGGTATCGTATACATTGATAGGCTAGACCATCGAGTAATCGAAGTATGCGATCCTCAAACAAAAATTATCACTTACTAAGGTGTGTTTAATAATCCCTGATAATTGTATAAAAAAAACATTAATAATGCAGGACATATGGGCATGATATTGGGCGAGTATTGGTGTAGGGATAACTATTTTCGCTGGACTCATCTGAACACCAAATGAGACCAATCAATAACAGAGAGTGTTTACTCACTTCTGACAGTGCATTCAAACGGGGCTGCGTTTCCCAAAATTATCATAAGAAAGCATTAAAGCTTTTCGGAACGGCAGCCCTGAACAATGCTTAACAGAGTTATTTCACAATAAACAAACAGAAATTGTAGCCTACATAGTTTGTGCAAAAACTTTTATTTAAATTGAACGTTAAATGTTCATATTGATCATGTTCTATTCTGTAACGTTAATAGAAATCATACACTGTCAGAAAAAAAGGTTGCATTTAATGCATGCAACAAGCCGGTCACTGGCAGTCCCTAATGAAAATGAACCACGGTTTTACTAAAGTGACCATATAGTCTTATATGGATGTGAACCTGTGTAAACAAAAATATAACCAGATACCGTTACAATTAAGGCGTGTGAATGTTAGCATGCATTTTGAAACATAAAGTTAAGTGCTTTACCAAGTACCCATTTAGCTCTTAGAATTTAATAATTTTCATACTTAAAGTTTAGTCAGAAGTACGAAGCGATGAGTACTGCCTTGAGAATATCGTATCGTAGCGAAACAAATAAGTGTATCGCCTCATCCCTAGTGCTAGAAACACTACTGTCACTCAACTATCGTGGGAGGGGCCTGTGCAAAACTACATCATTCTGACAGGAATCTCAGAACAGACTGATTTGAGAGAGGGGATTTAAAAGAGGATTAAAAAAAAACCCCTGTGTATGGATTTTTATAATTATAGGAGTGGGATTGCGTACACACACTTCCTACATACAGTTTAGTTTCAACAACTCTTGAAAAGTGAATTGGCATCCCCGAGACCCCGTAAGATTATTAGGTGAGCTGAGAGTCTTACATTTCTTTGACAGTGTGTTCCACTTTTTTTTTGTTTGTTATGAAGCTAATACAATAAAACTGAACATTAATTTATTTGTGTGCAGTTGTGTTGTTTCATTCGTTTTGTCGGTACAGACATCTGTTTGGTGGGGAAGAGGCAGTCTTGGCAGGTTTTCTCAGGCTTTTTTTGTTTTCAAATGTCCGCTCTCGGAATTTACAGACTAGACAAAAAACACGGAATACCCCACGCTACAAACTATCCCCGCCCAATTAGGGCAGGCGTTTCCCTAACTGTTCAGCAGAGCACACCAAGAGATAACCGTAACAAATGCAGTCAATACATTTGTAAAAATTAAGGAAAATTTCTTTCTCTGGCAGGTCTTTCGTTTTTGCTGGTATCGGAAAACTACCGAACCGAGTGACACCATGTGTCGTATCGACCCGAACTACATTTTTGTGAACCATTACACCCCCTAATATATTATATTTAATATATATAAACATTGTTTCCCCTAGGCATTAGTTTAGTGGCACCCCCCGCCCCCCTTGAAGGGTCAAGTAATTTATCGAATTAGATATTTCTCTTCGCGCCGAGATCACAACAAATAATTTAAAGTTACCTTTCTATAGAACATGTCTATACCTTTTCTTCATTAGCAAACTAAATCGCCCTTATGTTTTTATCTATTTGTACGAACTACGGCATTCATTTCCTGTCTCTATCTACTTTATGGTCCGCTCGTCGGTATCACGCACCGGAGTTCCGCTACCTGATGGACGCGCAGCATCACACACACCAATAAGCCCACTCCCCTAGTATTTGTAAATCTTACGACGCAAAACCTTCATATTTAAATATTAATTCTGCGTTCTGTGTTACTGTAATTGCGCATAGCGCGCGGTTTTGTGTATACTCTTACTGTGAACGCTCGGTGGGAGCTTGCCGGTGATATTAACCTCGTGCCTCTCCTAAGTGAGGGCATAAATCATAAACAACATCCTGCCAGAGACTGCTCTGATAGTCACTTCAGCAAGCATTTGACCTGTTTTTCATTATCAGTCAAACGAGCATCATTCACACAGCACACACAAAGAACGTGTAATTGGTGGTTCCCGGCGAACGGCGGCGTCCAAATGACAAGTTCTGTTTAACTTAAGGGGCATTGTGCTATTAACGCCACATATTAGCTACTGTTGTACGTAACAGCTACTACTACTACTAAAATTTTAAACTATTTTTCAGTAATAAGGCATATCAATATTTCTCTTCATGGTTTTATTGTAATGTAAATTACATTTATTTCCAAAAAATAAAATTGTTTTCTTTTATCGTTACTTAAAAGATAGATTAGATAGAATGTTTTTCCTTACACAGAATGTACTACACAACAGATGAATTCTGAGCACAAAATCATAAGGCTATTGAAATAAGAATAATGAAAACTTGTTTTAAGGCTTAATCAAATTAGACATGCTAAACGTTTGGGATTTAGAGTAAAACTGCAGGGTTTGGACAAATAAAACATGTTCATAGTGCCCGTAAACAAGATAAAAAATTTGTTAAACTTATTAATAAATTGATGTTTAAGTTGTAAGTTTCATGATTTTATTAACTAAGACATGCATTTTTGATTAATAAAAGGTAATTTTAACCATGTAAAAGGAGTCCATAAAAAAAAAAAAAGGAATCTACCGCCCCGCGGCGCCAAAAGGGGAAACACCACACACACGCACGCACACACACAGTCATAGCCTCTCATGGTGTGGAAAAGGTCTCACCATTGAGGAACCTATTCATCTCAGGGGTCATTAGAAATTTTAATTTTTTTATTGATTTATCTCAGCTATAGAACGAAACAGATCTGGGACTCTAACAGATGACGAGATGAGGACTATGCACATATTAGGATACATATTTAAGACTGACCCTCCCAGCAGATAATGCTAATTTATACATACAGAGACAAATAGATTTTTTGGTTTCAGGACTGCTATCTAAGATATCATTATACATGTGGCTTATGTGACGTTTGACTATAGCTTAATGCCTGTATTGCGGGTTTATTCTGCCTAAGAATTGCCATTTAGACCAGTATTGTTTTAGTTAATTACAATTTAAACTATTAAAAATAAATGTCTTTAACTGAAATAAAGCAGACATATATAAATAATTTATTAAGTTAAGGACAGGGGGTACTAAAACAGAAATAAAACTATACAAATATATAAAATAGTATATTTTATTAACTATAGAATTTTATACAATAACACAAAATAACATAATTTAATACCAGAAGAGATATAGAGTGATGAATCACAATTTTCAGGGCTGGTGTTAATCTGAATCTGTTTACAACAATACTAAATACAGAGGATAATAGTGTGTAGAATATTGTAATCAACATATATATAGATCATATATATATATCTATATTATATTCGTTATAGAATTTATTTTTTTTCATAATAAAAGTAATAATTTTGAGAAATCCACAGATGCAAGCTGCAAAAACAAAGAAAATAACGCTATTTTATTTATATAAAAACAGCAAAACTGTTCGTTTTAACTCCTCTGATGTTGCAAAAAGCCAGCCAAAATTGAACTAGATCTTTGGCAATTTTTGTGTGTGATCTGCCCCAACGCGATCGAGTATGATGTGCTCGAAAAAAGGGGCAGGAGGTCTGTTGGGAGTGACGGGGCTGAGACGGAGACTATATGTGTTGAAAACCGAGAGAACTAAGGTCCTCCGCTCTAAGAAGGGGACAGCGAACCAATGTACATAATAAAAAAGAGGGGGGGGGGAGAAAGGGAATATTAGAACTTGCTGGAAACTGGTAAAAAGCCCAACTGTGGGAGTAAAAGGCGTCAAAGCGGGAATAAAGTTCATTCAAAGTGACGGATCGGCATTGTGTGCTGTGCAATACCTTTCGAAAGTGGTTGGATTTATTTTCATTGTGTTTGGAGGCCATTATGGAGAAACCAGCAGCCAATCCTCCCTATACGCAAAATACTCGAAATTCAAGAAGAAAACAAATGTTTTTTATAGAATTTGGTCCAGCGTGGTGTCTGAAAAACTGAGTTATCATTTATTTTAATGCGGTGCGCTGTCGCCCTTTCTGCGTAAAAATCAGTCAAATCATGTAGATGTCAAGTCGTACAGTCTTGCTGAGACTACCAAAATGATTTGTAAAGCATACAGAGACAATGTTTCTCAAGCGCTTTCCGTGAGCGCGATTCGAGACATAGTGAAACATGGACAAATGCGTTTCATTAATTCTTTCATAACCACTCATAACCACTCATACCCCACTTCACCCCCCCGCCGACACAGTTTTGCGTAGGGCCCCCAGAAGTCTAGGATCGGCACTGAGTATAACAATAAGTGACTGAGAACATACTCCAATAACTTTTTTTTTTTTTCATAATGCATAACACTGAGGAAGTACTCAGTGTGATGTAATTAAACTTAAGCTTCTTGGTAACAACCAACTGCAGCATAAATTAAAAATTAGGAATATTTAATGGATTTAGCTCATTTTATAATCTCTTATGGGTTGTAAAGACTTACATTTACATTTTTTAAGTAGTGTAAAAATGTAGCTGACCGCAGCATATGTGAAGAGCAGTGTATTGCAGAGGAGATCAGGTTTGTTGTTTATGGGGTGGCATTCACCCTTTGGGCTCCAATTAGAATGTTTCGACAATTGCTTATTTACAGCCACAGAAAGGGCACCACTATCGGACAAAATGCAAAGAACATTGCGTCCTAACTGCTAATATACATGCTTCCAATTACTTTTCGTGCTATGGATGTGTGAGCGAGGGGTACATTTTAATTGCTATGTTAATTCTTTGAAAAGCAAGCATAAAGTAGGTCTTTGAGAATGGAAACTTATTTGTTCTCTCTTTACTTGCTTACTTGTACACGTCTTTTTATACCTTGTTGTCTGACTTTATTAACACACAGGTGACCTTTTAGGATAAGCTATGTTGTACCTTTTAAAAGTGAAACTTTTGAAAGTTCTTCCTCACCTTAAAGACCCCTGTGAAATTAAAACTTAAAACGTTTTGTGGCTTTTAGCCCGTGTCTGTTTATATTGAGTTTATCTATATGCTATTGCATTACCACATGTAAACTAAATTGATTGTTCTTCTGGGAAAACAGAACAACAATATTGATGCCACAGCTTTTACGAGCGGCTGTATGTATACATTTTTGTCCAATGAATGCTGTCTAGAATGAGAATGTGCATCTGCTAACACCACTGACTAAGAATAGCAAAATAACTTACTATTATTATGCAGTGTTGGGTAAGTTACTCTAAAAAAAAAAAAAAAGTAATTAATTAAATCTTCAACAGTGTAATTAGATTAATGTAGTAATTACTGTATCTCTCTCTAAAAAAAAAGGTATTGCATCAATTCTTACTCTGTAAATTCCATATCAGCTGTAACCAGTTGAACAATAGAAGGAAAGACATGCAATAGCTTTTTTTAATTATTTCAAATAAATAATATAAAAATGCATAAACTATTCTTGAACTGACAAGTGTTTAAAAGGAGAGAATTATAAAAATAAATATTTCATCATATGTTCATTCCATTGTTAAATCCATTGTTTTATATATAAATGTTCTACCGTCAATGTTTAATGTAAATACATTAGAAGTAACTGTAGTTAAATGTAATTAAACAGAAAATCTTTTCCATTCTTAGTGCAGACATGGTGCTGACCATGACATAAGATTACTGTCTGAATGTTCAAGCTCTTTGATATGTTGCGCTACAACTTCCTGTTTCCATAGTCAACACAGGAAACAAGCAAATTTACCTTGTGTGAGCAAAAAGCAAAAATACCAGCTGTGTTGTACACTACTGTTTAAAGGTTTTAAGCCTGTAACTTTTTTTCAGTGTTATTACTCCACTCTTCAGTGTCACATGATCGTTCAGAAATCATCCAAATATACTGATTTGCTGCTCAAGAATCATTACACGTATGCAGCGCATGTATGCTGACAGGAACCAAAATGGAAGCCTTAACATATACAGGTGCATCTCAATAAATTAGAATGTTGTGGAAAAGTTCATTTATTTCAGTAATTCAACTCAAATTGTGAAACTCGTGTATTAAATAAATTCAATGCACACAGACTGAAGTAGTTTAAGTCTTTGGTTCTTTTAATTGTGATGATTTTGGCTCACATTTAACAAAATCCCACCAATTCACTATCTCAACAAATTAGAATACTTCATAAGACCAATAAAAAAAAATTTTTTTAGTGAATTGTTGGCCTTCTGGAAAGTATGTTCATTTACTGTGCATGTACTCAATACTTGGTAGGGGCTCCTTTTGCATGAATTATTGCATCAATGTGGTGTGGCATGGAGGCAATCTGTCAGAGCCAGGGCTTGAACTAGGGTCTCTGGCGCGAGAGTCTCAATTTCCGCCACAGGAAGCAGTTGAACCCCGTAGTCAGACGCGTTCTTAAGTTAACTCAGAAGAGTTTATTTAACAAAAAAAACAAACAAAAAAAACGAAGCATAGTTCTTTGAACTAGAGCAGACTTACGGCAGCAGCTGGCTTAGGAACAACAATAACCAAGCAAAGAAACAAAAAGGAAGTGACCAGCTTAAATACACATCCCTGAACGAGGCACATCTGAAAACAACAGCACTGATTACAAGAGGCCCAACATTGACACGAGAGTACCATAGGGACCTCTAGTGGCCTAAATGAGACAAAGCAAAAACTCTGACAGGACCCCTCCCTCTAGGAATGGCTCCTGACGTTCCCACCAGGACAACTGGGCTTGCGAACGTGAAATTCCTGAATTAGTTTGGGGTCCAAGATGTCCTTGGCAGGAACCCAGGAGCGCTCCTCAGGGCCATAGCCTTCCCAGTCCACAAGATACTGCCGGGACCCACGTACTTGACGGACATCTAGTATTCTGTGGACTGTGTAAGCTGGCTGGCCACCGATGATACGAGGAGGGGGAGGTTTACCTGTCGCAAGAAAAAGGAGAAGACAAAACAGGTTTTAACAGGGAGACATGAAAAGTGGAATTTATCTTCAAAGACTTAAGTATAAACGATAAGTAACCGGGTTAACTTTCCTGGCAATCTTGAAGGGACCGATGAACCTCTGGGAAAGTTTACGGGACTCCACCCGTAAGGGAATGTTCTTAGTGGAGAGAGAGACTCTTTGGCCAGGGGCGCAGAGTGGGGGCAGGTCTGCGTCTGCGATTAGCCTGGTGCTGGTACTGCTGAGAGACCTTAAGGAGCTTGAGTCTGGCCTTTTTCCATGTCTGGCGGCAGTGCTTAAACCGCTGAGCAGAGGGAACTGCGACCTCCACTTCTTGTTCAGGGAATAGTGGAGGGGTGTACCCGAACTGGCACTCGAAAGGGGACATGCCTGTAGCAGAGGAGCGAAGGGTATTGTGCGCGTGTTCTGCCCACATGATGAAGGAAGACCAAGAGGATGGGTTGTTAGCTGCCATACACCTCAGTGTAGTCTCAAGATCCTGGTTAAGCCTCTGTTTGCCCATTGGACTCCGGGTGGAACCCAGAAGATAGACTCGCTGTAGCCCCCAGTGAAGACAAAATACCCGCCCGAATCAGGAGGAAAATTGGGGTCCTTGATCAGAGACGATGTCTTCTGGGATGCCAAAGACTCGAAAGACATGGGTCATAACCAATTCAGCAGTCTCTTTAGCGGTGGGTAGTTTGGGCAGAGGAATAAATCGGGCGGCCTTGGAGAATCTATCAACTATGACCATGATAGTGGTGTTGCCTTGTGATAGCGGAAGTCCAGTGATAAAATTCATGGAAAGATGAGACCAAGGTCTATGAGGTATGGTGAGAGGGTGCAACAGCCCTTGAGGAGAACAGTGATAGATTTTACTTTGGTTGCACGTGGGACATGCGTTTACAAATGTTGTCACATCCTCCTTGATGGTTGACCACCAAAATCGTCTTTGGAGGAACTCAAGAGTGCGAGAAGTACCAGGATGACAAGTGAGACGAGAGGAGTGACCCCATTGGAGGATCTGGGAGCAGACAGCTTTTGGGACAAACAGACAGTGGGTTGGCCCCTGTAATCAATACACGGCGGAAATCCGCCATCTTTCTTCCCAACGAAAAAGAACCCAGCTCCAGCAGGGGAAGTGGATGGTTGGATGATACCTGCCGCAAGGCCTTCGTTAATGTATCTGTCCATAGCAGTTCGTTCGGGGGGAGACAAAGAGAATATATGACCTCTGGGGGGACAGTTTCCTGGGAGTAGCTCAATGGCGCAGTCATAAGGGCGATGAGGAGGTGGCCCTCCTTTTACTGAACACTGCTTTGAGGTGGTGGTACTGCACAGGGACTTGACAGATCTAGGGGTTCGGGGGATTCAAGAACAGGGTCAGGGGAGTTCTGGGCCAAGCATGTAGTCTGACAGGTGGGTCCCCAACTGAGAACAGCACCAGTGGACCAGTCAAAGTGTGGATTATGCTGGAGAAGCCAAGGGTGACCGAGGATAACAGGGAACTCGGGAGACTGTATGAGGTGAAAGCACATTCTCTTCTGGTGCTGGTAAGTGACGAGACATAGGAGAGAGGGGAGGTGGGTTATTTTACCTGGAGCTAACGGTCTTCCATCCAAGGCTGTCACAGTTAGGGGGGGCAGATAGGGAATTAATAGGGATCTGGAGACTCTTGGCAAGGGAAATATCCATGAAATTCCCGGCAGCGCCAGAATCAATCAATGCCTGGAGCTGGTGTTTTTGGTCTCCCCAAGTGAGTTTGACTGGAAGGAACGACCCAGAGTTGGAAGGTGAAGCGGTGCGTGTAACTCCCGTTACAGTCCTTCCTTGCCTGTATGGAACTGGGCGTTTCCCGAAAGCGCGGGGCAGACGGAGTGAAAATGGCCATACAATCCACAATATAGACAACAGCGCTCTCGCATACGACGGTCTCGTTCTGATGGGGAAAGCCTAGTCCTACCCAATTGTATGGGTTCCGAAGAATCTTGGGGAACTGGTAGCATTTGAGCAAGAGCTGGACTGGCAGACAATGGGGAAACAGATGGGCGGTTCAGGCTTCTCTCCCTCAGGCGATTATCCAGCCGGATTGCTTGATCCATAAGATTCTCGAGATCAAGAGCAGGTTCTCTGGTAGCCAGATCATCCTTGATTGCCTCGGACAGACCATTCAGGAAACACACCATGAGGGCCTCATTGTTCCAGCCGCTCCCTGCTGCAACTGTCCGAAACTGAATAGAATAGTCAGCCGCGTTGCCATTACCTTGACGGAGGGTGAGAAGTCTCTTAGAGGCTTGTTGGCCACTGAGGGGGTGGTCAAAGACTCGCTTGAACTCCTTTTCAAACACAGAATAACTTGAACAGAAGGGCGCCTGTGCCTTCCAGACCGTTGTTGCCCAAGAAAGAGCCTTGCCAGAAAGGAGGGTGATAACATATGCGATCTTGGCCCTATCTGAGGGGAATGAAGATGGTTGTAATTCAAATGTGAGAGAGCATTGAGTCAGGAAACCATCACATGCACTGGGATCACCTGAGAAATGTTGTGGTGGAGGTAGGTGGGGTTCAGTCAGAGGGGAGAACACTCGAGAATCCGGAAGGGGTACAGAGGCAGCAGTAGGGCCAGTAGCTGAAGTAGAGGGCAGCCGATCAAATATCTGACGGACAGAAGTCACGAGATCAGACAGCACCTGTGAGTGTTTAACCATCAAAGTCTCCTGCTGAGCTAGTGCCGACTCATGGCGTTGGACTGTGGACTCATGCTGAGCAACTGTGGCAAAGAGTTCTTGAAAATTAGGCGTCTCTGGGTTCATAATGTGGCTTGGTTATTCTGTCAGAGCCGGGGCTCAAACTAGGGTTTCTGGTGCGAGAGTCTCAATTTTCACCACTGAACCACAGGAGGCAGTTGAACCCAATAGTCAGACGCTTTCTTAAATTAACTCAGAAGAGTTTAACAAACAAAAAAAAAAAACAGCAGAAAGGTTACAAAAATCCTTTCCTTACTGAAAGCCCCAAAACAGAAATATCTTCAGTCCAAAAAGGAGAATAATAATCTCTTAAACAAAAACTCAGGAAAAAGAAAAAACAGCCAACTTAAACACAGGGAAACAATCCAAAAAAAACTTTAGCAGTATAGTTCTTTGAACTAGAGCAGACTTACGGCAGCAGCTGGCTTATGAACAACAATAACCAAGCAAAGAAACAAAGGAAGTGACCAGTTTAAATACACAGCCCAGAACGAGGCACATCTGAAAACAATAGCACTGATTACAAGAGGCCCAACATTGACACGAGAGTACCATAGGGAATCTAGGGCCAACACATGAGGGCATACAAAGCAAAAAACTCTGGACACAATCAGCCTGTGGCGCTGCTGAGGTGGTATGGAAGGCCAGGTTGCTTTGATAGCGGCCTTCAACTCATCTGCATTGTTGGGTCCGGTGTCTCTCATCTTCCTCTTGACAAAACCCCATATATTCTCTATGGGGTTCAGGTCAGGCGAGTTTGCTGGCCAATCAACCACAGTAACACCATGGTCATTGAACCAACTTTTGGTACCTTTGGCAGTGTGAGCAGGTACCAAGTCCTGCTGGAACATGAAATCAGCATCTCCATAAAGCTTATCAGCAGAAGGAAGCATGAAGTGCTCAAAAATTCCTGGTAGATGGCTGCGTTGACTGTGGAATTCAGAAAACACAGTGGACCAAAGTCCTCTTTTCAGATGAAAGTAAATTTTGCATTTCATTTGGAAATCAAGGTCCCAGAGTCTGGAGGAAGAGTGGAGAGGCACAGAAACCATGTTGCTTGAAGTCCAGTGTGAAGTTTCCACAGTCAGTGATGATTTGGGCTGCCATGTCATCTGCTGGTGTTGGTCCACTGTGTTTTCTGAAGTCCACATTCAACGCAGCCATCTACCAGGAAATTGTAGAGCACTTCATGCTTCCTTCTGCTAACAAGCTTTATGGAGATGCTGATTTCACTTTCCAGCAGGACTTGGCACCTGCCCAAACACTGCCAAAAGCACCAAAAGCTGGCTAAATGACCATGGTGTTAATGTGCTTGATTGGCCAGCAAACTCGCCTGACTGAACCCCATAGAGAATCTATGGGGTATTGTCAAGAGGGAAATTGCGGACACCAGACCCACCAATGCAGATGACCTGAAGGCCGCTATCAAAGCAACTTGGACTTCCATACCACCTCAGCAGTGCCACAGGCTGATTGCCTCCGTGCCACGCCGCAATGATGCAGTAAATCATGCAAAAGGAGCTCCTACCACGTATTGAGTACATGTACAGTAAATTAACATATTTTCCAGAAGGCCAACAATTCACTAAAAATGTTTTTATTGGTCTTATGAAGTATTCTATTTTGTTGAGATAGTGAATTGGTGGTTTTTGTTAAATGTGAGCCAAAATCATCACAATTAAAAGAACCAAAGACTTAAACTACTTCAGTCTGCACTGTAAAAAGTAATCACTGGATCTACTTAAGAAAAGCGAGTAAACATAACTGATTTTTACAAATTTGTTGAATTTACTTAATTACACTGTGTTATGTGAACTTTCAGGTGGATGCAATAGTTAAACTAAACAACTTTAGTAAACAGTACTTAAGAGCATCTAGTTTGTTGGATTAAATCCCACTATGTGCCCTAACAACTCTAGACCAGTAGGTGGCGGAAGTGCACAATAGGTGGCGGAAGGTTGGTTTAAACAAAACATCAACAGAAGAAGACAACGAACTGAACTTCAGATTCAGATCGTGTTTGAAATGTGGCCGCAAAATTAGGCACGTTTTTGGTGATCTACTTATAAACTATATTGTCACAGTGTGTGCTATCATTTTTGAGGAAAAGAAAAGGCAGATTTGATTAGTTTTTACTGACGAGCATTACTGTAACCGTCAGTTAGCGTACTAGCTAGCCAGTGGTTTACAAGCATCGATCTTCCTCTTTACTTCTAGTTATAACATGAAATAAACTTGAGTAAGCTTCATAAAGTATGTTGAGCGATACAGTACACCTTAGTGAAATTTATCATGTCTTATGTAATCTGTTTTTCAGCATTTAATGTTCGAACAAATGTCATGAAAACTAGTTATCATCACAACCACTGTTTAAATGATTATATTTCAGAAAATTATTTGGAGTAGAAACTTCATTTAAAATAGTTTTTAAATGTGCGTCAATGCCCAGCACTAATTATAACCATTTTCTTGTCATATTCTATGTGCTCCTTTTTTGGGGACTTAAACTCATGCAGTGGAAGTTCTACTTGTTTATTGAGTGAAAAAAGAGCTAAACTGCTGAAAAACTTATTAAAATATGGAAGCTATGGAATATAAAAATTCTCCAATTCCATGTTTCCACATAGTATATGCTTATTCACATAGGTGTGCTTAATGAAAATCATACTTTGCAGTTTTGTGAAAACCCTGCACAGAATAAGTAGATATTAATTATATTTTATGCTGAATGCTTGTGCTTTGAGTGAAATTAAATATGAGTTTTTTAAATAATTGCACAGACATCTGACATCAATGGGCGATAAACAGCAGTTCTCCACGGCCTTCAACTATTCCATGAAAAAGGACCTTACTGATTTTACAAGACATTTTTTGTAAGTAATTTTGTCTGTTATATTATGGTTATTTAGTGTAATGCAGACAATACTTGAGACCTGGCAAGAAAAAAATCAGAACACAGAAACAATATAAGATAGAAAGGAAAAAAGAAAGTGAAAAAAAAACTTCTAAGGAAAAAAGGAAAGGGAATAATAAAAAAAAATACTTAAAGGTTAGTTCACTCAAAAATGAAAATTATGTAATTAATTACTCACCCTCATGTCCTTTAGAAATCACAAAAAAAGAGAATATATATGTCAGTATTGAAACAAAATGCTGCTGCTGTTGTTGTTTTTCACTTTTCAAATGTCGCAAAGCAGCAGTTTCCGAAGAGATATGCTCTAGCTGGATACGTTCAGTTTGTCTTGTCTTTTTGTACAACAGATTGAATGTCTTTTTTTATTATTTTTTTCTGGGATCCACTGCTGTGCTCAGTTTGGAAAGGCCTTTATATCTAAACATAATACACAGATATTAGTTTGTTTGCAAATGTTTAACCTGAATATGTACTCTTAAAATGTAATTACTTATTTTTGTCATTGTCCTCCTGTTTCTAGGACTATGATGAAGAAGAGATGTCAGTCGGCCTATTGAGCGTGATCCCTGAGCTGAGGACTCTAGAGCCATACCTAACTCACTGCATTTAATGCCACGTCTACTGCAATAATTTTGGAAGGTACAATTGTATTGGATGATCCGGAAAATCCTCCCCAAGATATGCCTGATCTTTGGACTTGAATTTATGCTATGAAATTATAGTATCCTCCAGTACTGAAGTACACCTTTGATTTCATTCAATGGCTGAACCTAGAATGCAATCTCTGAAAAATCTTCTGATGTAGAAAGATGTCATTGTGGCGTGATGGAGCATTTTTTAGTGTAATTGTTCATGATTGATCATTATTGATTTAGAAAATGGTAAATCTAGATTTAGAAGGTGTCATAAAAGGGATGTTGATGCTTATTTGTTTTTTCTATTTATTTCCTGATTGCAGTATGTGCAATTTTTCTTACATTGTTAAATTGTTGATTTGATAGCATGCCTAAAAAAATAATGACTTGAAGTAACATTGTTTTAAATAAATAAATGCCCTATTGTTGTGCTAACAATCTGTTTTCTGTCTTTGTATTAACAACTAAGTTTTGAGTACAGCTTACTTGAGAAATTTAAGGCAATATGTTTCCACCAATTTGTAGTAATAGGGCCTTTCGCATCGCTTTAGTTCCAGAACTAAACGTATTGTACTAAAGTACTGGGACGATTTTGCAAACTATTTCCCAGTACCATTTAAAAGGTTGCATTCGCACTGAGAGTATGTACTAGGAAGTGACGTAAGCCGGTCGACAGCGTTGTCATTTGTGCGTGGCGTTCAACAACGAAAACAAAGAAAAAAAACGTTAACAACAGGAGGATGGAGGACGCTGTGATCGGAGCTGTTTTTGTTGTGTCTCGCGGGTTTCACAATAATGGACATGGAAAGTCGACGTTTACGTAAAGCGATTGAAAGAACTGAAAGGAGGATTAAGAATCTCCAACGACAACTGGCAGGGCTACATTTGCTACAAGTGCCTGCACATCAGAGTCCGTCCATCTATCACTGTTCTCCATACTTGCAAAATAAGTTGACATGCTTACAGTATGTTTACATGGCGTTTTAAATCATGGCGGGTGAGGGCGTTTTCGTACGCGTTTGGCCAATCAATGTCTACTTATGTCACGATTAGTACCAGTTGTGCTGGTTAGACCCTGCTCCAGAGTAGGAGCTGATTTGGTTCTCGAAAAAGGCAGTCCGGTACTAAAATCGTCCCCAGTTCCGGCGGTGCGAAAACGCCGAAAAGTGGATAGTTCCACAATTAGTTCTGGTACTTGAAAAGGTTCCTGCGGTTGCGAAAGACTTTAGACCCTGCTCTGGAGTAGGAGCTAATTTGGTTCTCGGAAAAGGTAGTCCGGTACTAAAATCGCTCCCAGTTCCGGCGGTGCGAACACGCCGAAAAGTGGGTAGTTCCACAATTAGTTCTGGTACTATGAAAAGGTTCCTGCGGTGCGAAAGGCCCTAAAGTGAACAAAGCAGACTTGTTAAGAGAACTGTTTTGTTTGAGTTCTGTGCACTAAGCTTAACATACATCTCTAAGTTGGCTGAACTTGTCAAATTGAGTTAGCAACACTCAAGTTTTCTGGTAACCTATACATATACACAAGTTACCTATACAAAGTTACAGTAAGTTTTATTAACTCAAAAATTATAAACTAATTTGCTTGAGAAATTTGAGGCAATCAGTTTCCACAGGTCTTCCCCTAGTAAGTCAAATCATTACTGTTACAGTCTGTGTGCACTGAATTTATTTAATACACGAGTTTCACAATTTGAGTTGAATTACTAAAATAAATGAACTTTTCCACGACATTCTAATTTATTGAGATGCACCTGTATGTAGTAGTGTGATGATTTATTCATATACAGTCCTTTAGTTCTTTTAAATAAAACATTCTGTGACATCCATGTGAACTGCCATTTGCTGACTCTTTCTGCTCTTCTGATGCTGATACTGGTCTTCAGATGTCTGCTCAGCCTCAAATAATGTTCACCTAATAAAGGTGCTTCAAAAGGTTCTTCAAGCGATGCCATAGAAGAACCATTTTTGGTTCCACAAAGAACCATTCAGTCAAAGGTTCTTTGAAGAACCATCTCTTTCTTACCTTTTTATAATCTGAAGAACCTTCTTTCGTCACAAAGAACCTTTTGTGAAACAGAAAGGTTCTTCAGATGTTAAAGGTTCTTTATGGAACCATTTAGACCAAAAGGTTCTTCTATGGCATCGTGAAGCACCTTTATTTTTAAGAGTGTACAGCTACTTGGTAATGCAGCGCTGCAGGCCAGTTTCAACACTAGTTCAGCCTGTAGGATAGAAAAATTACAAAGGAGATATCTTTCATATCTCGAATCTTTCTCCTTGGCATCAATGGAAATTAATGTTAAAACAGTATATATATATATTCAGTATATGTTCTGTACTTGTTTGGAACAATTAAGTAATGAATCAAGAGCAGGAATCAGGAACACACATTAGGAAATTGAATAGGGGCAGTTTTGATTTCCATGTTTACTTCAACTCTCATGTTTCTCAGACTGTTGGCATTTCTTTCGAAAACTTCTTGGATGAAAAATATCTCAAATTGTGCTCATATTTGCCAAATCTGCAACTTGGAGATTTCGGTATAAACTCATTAAATTCTTTCAAGAGGAAAGCATCCGAGCTGCATTCCACAGTAATGCTTTGTACTCTTACAGCATGTCACATATTGACTCATTTAGGTCTATTTTTAGGCTTGAAGAAGAAACACCTGAAACAAAGCTGAACAACCTGCCAAATAAAATACTGAATGAAATTACGTATGTCCATCACACTTCATCCATTCTCAGCAAATGTACCTTGATTAACATGTGATCTCAAATTGTATTCACCTTTATTTAAATTTAGTTTTAGTTTTAGAAATTTTAGTACTTAGGATATTAGAAATGTTGATTTCAGTTTTAATTTTAGTGCTTTTTTTTTACTTCAGTATTTACCAAGGCAATATATACCCCATCTGGAATTTATGTTTTGTTTTTTTTTTTTTCCAGCTTTGTTACAATTACCAAAGAAAATACCAAATGAAATTACATCGGTCCATTATACTTTATCCATTCACAGCAAATATTCCTTGATAAACATGTGAGCATCCCAGATTTTATTCAGCATTTCGCCACATATAATCCGTTTCCTCCCCGTCTCTTTCTCAAAGCCACTGCCGTGCCAGGATTGCCCATTATAGATGTCAATCTGCTCTGGTACAACTGTACAGAATGCATCTACAGGGGACAAGATGAAATTTGGGAGCGAAAAGAAATAGAAGGATGTGTGTAGAGGCGGCTATGGAGAAACCTAGTTGATAGCAGAATGCCAAGCGGGTGTTTCTTGTTGGAATCAACTGTGAAGGGCAAGTTGGAGGTGTGAGGGATCTATATTATGCCTCTTGCACTCTTCTTCCTGTCCCAGTAGTCCAGTAGTCCAGCCACGCCCACTGCATCCTGCAGATCCAAGATCTGCTGAACATCTGCACATCCTAGGCTCAGTCTGAGATGCATACCTAGGGTCCATTTGCACCTTCTCTCTCTCTCCAATACTTTATTCCCACATTCAAAGGGTTTAAGATGTCTGGGAGGGTCAACAAGAAAGAATTAGAGGGCCTCGAGGTGAATTGTGGCACCCATAAAGCTGATGAAAGTTCATTTATGTAAAGGAAGATGAAAGGAAACATGTGCTGAGGAGAACTGGAGCAGCGCATCACTAAATTGGACGCCCTGTATGCCATTTTATCTCTATATACCATCTGGTGTTCTTCCCTTACTGTACCTATAAAATAACCTTTCTTTTCAGAAGTCTAGGACTGTCAGTGAAAGGAAAATATTTCGACTAGATACACTAGACCAGTGGTTCTCAAAAGTCAGTCACACAGGTCTATTTTAATATAGGATTGCAGACTGCAATGAAAAATGATGAAAAAAAATGCAGCTAATTAGTTAGGGTAGGAAGCAAATGCTAATGATTTTCAGAAATAATTACAGAAACAGTAAGTAACATTGAAACATTAAATTTAGACAAAGACTGAAATCTTTGTTTTATTCATTTTTATTAACATTTTGAATTGGCTTTCATTTTTTCAGTTCTCCTTTTTACTATTAGATTAAGTTTTAGTAATTGTATTAGTTTTTTTTTTATTATTTCTATTTAGTGTTAATATAGTTTAGTTTGAGTATTTTTAGTACTCCAACTTAAGCTTATTTAAGTTAGTTGAGACAGGCAACATTTCTATTTTTGTGTTTTATATTTTTCCCCACATATTTCATGCATAGGGGAGAGTGGGGTGAGATGAGCAATTTTGTACTTATCTGGTCCTCAAGATAAGGTAAATTGAGGCAGAAGTACAATGAAAGTAAAGTAATTTGAGGATGTGTCCTATCATTTTAACCCTTAAATGCATACCTCAGGTCTTTAGCAACCCGGGACATCATTCTCTACCCTCTCCCTCCATTTCTTTTAAGTTAGACATCAACTTTCTTAGTACTCCTCAATCTATTGATTATAAACAATATAACAAGAAAAAAAGTAAAAATATAAAAGTATTTTATAGTATAGGTGTGTCGCTAAAGACCCAAATATGTAATAATAATTGGCAAAACATTCATGCATTTAAGTGGATTAAATGATCAAAATATATGTATGACAAAGGGTTCTAAATTAACAATGGTTTTACAACAGTATTGACAGTGAAATCATAGTAAAGATGAAATGAATCACACATATATCACTTAACAGTGTTTTCTAGCAAATGAGGACAAAGTAATTGTATTTGTAAATTAAAAATATTCTTGCTCACTCAATTTGAAAATGTAGTCTTTGCGTAGGTACTTGAGTGCGGTTTGCAGATCTGATGTCATGTTCAGAGCTTGAAAATTATTTAATGACACTGTATAGAAAAGACTGATTGAGACACATGAGGGTTTTTCACCAAACCCTAAAGTATGTCCCCAGAAAAGATGAAATACACAGCACGAGTCATATGGGATAATTATGTAAATACACAGCACGAGTCATATGGGATCATTGTGTTACTTTTGCATCTTTTTCTTAAAGCTTTAAGCTGATCGCTGTTCACTGCCATTATATGGATGAGCACGAGCAGGACATTTTATTTTATTCTCCTTTTGTGGTCCAAAAAAGAACATTAGAACAACACCAGGGTGAGTATGAACTGACAGAATTATAATGTTGGGGTGAATTATCCCTTGCAGATTTAACTCGGAAAGTGTCTAAAGCTATATGTTGTTGGTTACAGTTGTTTGAATTCAACTCTTTCTCCATCTCTTTCCCATGAGTTCAACCCATTTTATGTTTAATTAAATTATGTACTAGTACGTGTGAGACTAGTAGATTATTTTTATTTTATGTTAAACCTGTCATGAATCCTGTCTGTGGTCTTCCGTCTGCTCGCCATCAGAGGTCGCCTTCCGATTACATTGACTCTCACACTACATGAACTGTTACACGTCACCCTGGACTACATTTCCCATGCTCCATTGCACTAATCACAAGCTCACCTGAAACCAATCACACACACTACATAAGCCACACTCAAACCATTACAGACTGTCGAGTATTGTTTAGCGTATCACTGTGTCAGCGATAGCTACATCACGGAGCCAGTTCCAGTCACTGTTTTCAGCTAGCCTTGTTATACCTGATCGCCTGTTACCCCCTGCTCTTTCCTGTTTGTTGTGGATTTTACCTTGTTTTTGGCCATTTGGGACTAGTTGGTGCCTTGCCTGGAATAGTCTGTTGTGCTTCCCTCCCCCCGATTACTCATTTGCCTCGCCCTCTGGATTACGTTCGCCGTCGTTTGACCAACGCCTGTCTCTGGATTACTCTCTCATCTTGCCTGTGCTACATCTGCTGTTGTTGTCATCGACCCTTGCTTGGTTTTGACCACGTCTGTTAAATAAAGATTTGCATATGGATCTGCACGCTTCCTCTGTTCTCTCCGTAACAAAACCTTGCAAGCAGGGTGCGAACTACGGGGGAGCTCGGCTCCCCTTAATAAGACATGGGCTCCCCTGAAAACGTAATTTGTGAAATTTTGGGGGGTCTCAAAAAAAAATATTGACAATGTGTTATTTTAACGTGCAATTTCAGTTTTGTGTAATGAGATCATCGTGGATTATTATGTGTAAAATTGCAAAAAAATATGAATTCATGCATGACGGCGATTTAAACCTAATTCACTTCAATAAAGATAACTATACATGCTCAATCTAGTGTCCTGAGCAGCAAGGTGCCTGGGCGGCGCTTCACCGGTCTGTGTCGCTGTTGCGCCTCTGCGGTGCAAATTCCACTATGTGAGACAGTTACTCAAAGGTTCGTAGAAAAAAGATAAACTTTGATTCTGGTCTATTCTGTGGTAAGGTAAGGCATGGTATTCGTCAATTAGGTGTTGTGGCGGTTGTTATAGTTGCGTGACTCGCGCGTCTTAGGCCTACCTGAACGTGGAGGATTATGTTCTTCGGTAGCCTGACGGCGAGCCTAGCACTTTAGTAACCGTTGTTAGATGTGATTCAAAGACAGCATGATGCTTGTTTATAGAATTTGTGGTGGATGTTTGTTGTTTCACTATAATTCGTGTTCGATAATAGTAAATAGGTTGTCAAATTTATATAGTGATTTATCCTAATATGCTTGCATAAAGCAAGTAGGCATACACTTGTAGCTGTAGTCTTTGTAAGTCATTGTCAGCCCTCTTTTGACGCTATGCGCAAGGCACAAACCCCGTTCTAAAAAAAAACCAAGTGGGCTTCCCCAGAGTCCACGGTATAGTTCGAACACTGCTTGCTAGTGTCTAAGTAAAAAAAAAATACTACATCCAGCCGGAATGGCCATCTCCGTAACACAGTTTTTTTTTCTTCTTATTACCTTTGGATTTGTTTCCATGTGCTCATGGATCCACCCCCGGTTTTATGTTTCCCCGCGCAGTTGTTCAACTTATGTCCGGGAGTGTGCTCAGTACCCCACACACAATACCCCAGGCGCCAGAGACGAGATAGTGAGAGAGAAGATTTATTCCTTATTAAATGGCAAATAGCTAGGCAAGTAAGTAATTGCTGTGATCTATTATGGTATATTCTTCTCTTTCTTAGGTCCAGATAGCCAGGCGGGAAGGATCAGATATCTCAACAGTGACACAGTCAAATCCTGTCTGTATCGATAATTGGCATTGTCTCCACACTTGGACTATTAAGCGCAGAACGTCACGGGATGTCTACTGTGCAGGAGCAAAGAAAAATCGAGGAGAACAGCGAGATTCATCGAGATCACCGTCTTAATAATCAGAGTGGGTATATCCACAGGCCAGGAGAAGCGCACACAACACACACAGAGCACATATGTTATACGACGCTAGGAATTATATAGGTACTTAGCATATGAGTATAGTAGCACGACAACCAGATGATTATATAAACAAAGAACTAAACAAGGGTAATTGACGTGACACACCTGAACCAAATGAACACAATCAAACAAGGGCAGAAACGGTCGGTCAACCGGGAGCAACGGGGAGCACATGGGGAGAAAACACAACAACACAGGAACATAGGTCTGACAACAACTACTGGAATGGACGTGGCATCATGCACACATTTCTTAAAACAGGGAATATCTTTAGAGAGAAAAAGTGGGCAGTACTCGGCTGCCCTTCATCTGCCCACATGAGGTAGAATAAAAAGCTTGATTTAGGCTGTCTCGTGAGTAAATATCATTTTAAACATGCTTAAAATTACTGTTCATTTCTTGTTAATACATTTTGTATTATGTTTAAAACCTTTTAAATTAAAGGAACCTCATTTTTAACTTTATGTAATATTTTTAAAATGAAGATTGTTAATGGGATCCGTTATGTAGGATGTACAGTATAGAATACAAACATATGCTTTTACTCATGTGCTGGACATGTTTAAAAACATTTTATGGGATGTAGGTGGTATGATGCTGTGTATTTAAATGTGCACTACTAAGCCATGTTTATTTGTTTTGCTGACCAAACAAACAACATAAGTGTAGTGTAGTGAAGTGTAGTGAACATTTATATATTTATTTATTTTTATAAATGTATTGTTACTTTCTGTAGATATAAAACATTTGTACGGTTGCAGTTTATTTTACAATATATGTATTTACATGTACTTACAGTGTACCTAAGAAAGTTATGGTAATATAAGGTAACTTCATGGGGTAGGGGTAGGTTCAGGGTTAGTTTTTAGTCTGTTACCTAGATATTGCAATTACTATAATAAGTACATAGTATGTACATGAGGAACAGGACTATAAAATAAAGTGCTACCATTATTACAAATATGACATAACTGATTTAACTCTTAAATGCATGAATGTTTCGCCAATCATTATTACATATTCGGGTCTTTAGCGACCCGGACCTATATATATACAGCACGGATGGATCTCTGACTGCTGCAATAGCTAAAAACTCTTGATATTTTAAGAACAAATACAGAAGAATAAAATAAATCATATTTCGTTACCTTTTGAAACTTAAAAGGGTTCAATTTGAGCAGATGATTTTACCATTGCTGTCATCGTCAGAGCGCACTTCCACAATACATCCAGCATCTGCCGCACATTCACGATTTCAACCATATTCTCAAAACTATCATTTTCAATTACTTCATATTCAATATTTTGATCACTGGCAGCTTAGTCATCACATCCAGCATCAAATCACCCCCCCCCCCCACAAAAGACGACCATTATATTCCATTGTATAGGAGTGCTCTGCAGTAAAGCCATTCAAACCACTTCAATTTTGCTGATGATATTCGTTTGTTTTATGCCTGTGGTAATTATGAGTGAAATGTCACGTCATCATTGTGTAGCAAACAGTACCACCTTGAGGAAAAAAGATGCATTGCACACATTGAGTCATCAGATATGTAAATATAGTTGCGCAGGAAAAAATACTTACACATTTACAAACCTTGGGTCTCTAGCGACCCTATACACTTTAAAAAAGACTAATCAGAAAAGAGGCATTATTTTTTTACGATTTTTTCTGGTTAATATGTTTATATTTATAGATTGAGGAACACTAAGAGAGTTGATGTCTAACTTAAAAAAATTAAGGAAGGAGAGGGTAGAGAATGATGTCCTGGGTCGCTAAAGATCCTAGGTATGCATTTAAGGTTAATAAAGTTTGTATCATAGTAACTTGTTATTCTGTTATTTACTTTGTAGAAGTTCATTGCACAACTTTTGTTAAATGTAATACAACCTACTTTAGTAAAACTGTGGTTACTACTAATACTAGTAATGTTACTGTAATATTACTATAGTATAACCATGTTATGCACCAAAAAACATGGTTATTATAGTCATGGTTACTACAATTTTGCTATAGTAAAACCATGGTACATTTTTGTAAGGGCACTGAACAGTGCTGTCATCAGAAATCACCCTTAACAGATGAAAGAATAGTACAACAAAGATATAACTTTCCTCTCAGTTTTCCATTCAAACAGTTTTTTTTTTTTGTGAATATGAGATTGAGCTGAAGAAAGAATGCTGTATCAGATGCATATAATCACACTCGCTCAGTCCATCTCTCTCATAATAATCAACTCTACATAATACAGTGAGCTTTTTATACAGTAATACATTAAGCTTTGAGTGAAGCAACTCAACATTCCTTCGTTAGTTCTAAAGTGACTTTTTCAAATTAGTAACAGAGGCTTGGGTTTCAGAAGAATAAGTTGTGCACACAAAAGGATTTTTCAAGTCACTCCGTACTATGGTTGATTGGCTATTTATTTATTTATTTACACATCTGTGCTGTAGAACTGTTATATAAATGCAATATTACGCTTCTAGATGTGTGATATTGCTCTATATCAGCATCGTTGTGATTTGGCCATAGGCACTAGGCCTCATTTAAATTCTAGAAAAATTAAGAGTAATGTTAATGTTTATGTCCCTTTATGTTTTTGAGGGAAAAGTAATTAAATAAATGCATTTTAGTAGTGGCATATTGTTAATACAGATTTTACATACATTTTTAGCCATGTTAACCCGCAACTTCTTCAGCACTTAACAATGTCTGTCTTTTTGTGCGTACCTCCAGCACTGGATGGTCATGTGATTGCTTCCGGTTGAAAAGCGGCGCCTTGTTGATCATTTGATCCCTTTTTTTGTTGTGAGAGTGAATGGAGGGTCTGACAACAATATGGAGAGGGTGCAGGATACCTTACACTGGAAAGGGGGCAGGCCTTTACAATTGGAAAAGGGGTCTTTTACTGACAAGAACAGAGGGGGAATGAAAGAATGGTTGGATAATTGAGAGGGAGGTCATGGAGGGTGGATATATTGTACGCATCAGACAACAACCCAAACTCCAATAAAAATTTGTGAAAATAGGTCAAAATGTACACTGTAAAAAATATTTTTGAAATTGTAAATAAACATTGTTTTACGAGTTTAACAGGAAATAAGTAATGCGGTTTGTGTCCTTCAACAATGTAATGTTTAATTAATTTTTACTCACTTTTTCTTTGTAATTGTTTGAAACTTCTTAGTGATTTTCTTTCGTTGCACTGAGTATTTTTTTGTTTTGTTCAGTGTCTTCATTTAAATAATAAATAATAATAATAATAATAGTAAATAATTTTCTGCATTTATTTTTCACAGGTGTTTTACCCGTATTTCGAATGATGCATCTCATTGTGTTTTTTTGGGGGGTTGAAGAAAATGTCCATAAACTTAACATAATTTATAATGTCCAATAATGTACTTTTCCATTTTTTCTACAGATTTTTCTTTCTAGAGAGTATAGAAAAAAAGCTATATATATATACATATTACAATTAATCAGGAAACCAACACATATTGTAGTGAAGTGTGTTTTGTAAGTAATTAATTACTTTAAATTAAATTAACACAATAATGAACTGTAGGTCAAGATATGAAAATAAGTGATAGAATATGAAGGATAATGCACTGTATATATAGTTTTGGTCTTATATAAATGGTCTTGACACACACATACACATCTGTTTTTATTAGGTCTGTCAATTCAGCAGATTATTGAAATTTTAAACAATCAATTTGATTCAACACAATAATTGAAACCCTGTATGTTCAGTATGAAACTTGTATTTTATTGAAGCTGACACACACACACGCACACGCACACACACGAAACATACACCTAATATATATATTAATATTATATATATATATTATACACACCACGAAAAACAGTATTATTATGCCACAATTGAATATTATGGGGATTTTTAATCTGCAAATATTAATATATAACCAAGAAAGCTGAACGAGGAAATTTCCTCTGGGAACTGTCTTTAAAAAATTGCAAAAATGTTTACACATTCTCAATATCCCTCTCTAAATCACTTCCATTTCCCTTTGTCTTTCTTGCGTTTTTTTTTTTTTAATTTTCCATCCTCTTTTGTCGGTGGATAATACATTCTGAAGCTCAGAAATTGAATGTGCATGATCAAGTAGCGTGCACTTGATCGATGCGGGCATTGTTTGGCGGCGAGACGCAGACTGCTGATAGCTCTTACGCTGGAAAAATGAGCTGCGAACCCCCCTCAAACACACAACACTGCTCTTTTGTGCCTGCCGTAGCATTTGAGGAGCAACCCCAAACTCCAACCCACCCCACACAGCCGGGAAGAAGAAATGGCTTCTCCCAGAATGCCTGCTCTCTTGACAGTCATGGGCGAATATGTCCATCTAGACTGGGGGGCCAGAGAGTCAACTATCCCTCTCACCATCTCCCTTACGTCTCCCACGCAAAAGCAGCCTAAAATTCTATACATTCATGTAGGGGCGGGAAAAGATTGCAGAGAACGATTAGGCTTTCCTCAGCTGTGAATGACGTTCATATCTCTTTCTCATTCTTCACAAGAATGCCTAATAATAAGAGTCATGCAACACAGGGCCTATCTCATCACCGGCCAATTAAAATAATGAATGGAAGTTTTTGATGCGTCCCGATAGAGTTCCAGTGTTTTACTGTGACAACAGCCCCCTAATTATTTTCTCCTCACTTTGTACAGAGGCCATCAAAAGAAATAACTTTTTGCTCTTGAGAAAACGGACGTTTATCTGCTCATTATGAGATTTTCTCTCTCTGAACAGTTTTCTTTCTTTATTTTTTATTTTTTTCTCCATGTGTCCTATCTTCAGCAAAAGCATATTGCATCTGCAGTGAAACATTAAGTGGGTGAAGTATTAGGCTATGTTAAAAGTGCTTGGCATTCGGCTTTCAGATTCGGTGAGGGAAGTTCATATTCTCGCAGACGCAGCTGCATTTTCAGGCTTGAGCCAATCGATATCCCAAAATGAATTCAATTCACATGTGCTGCAGTATTCAGATTTCCTCATACACCAGTGACCATGAGGTTGCATCAATGAGGATAAAGGAATAAAAACAAAAATAGATTTTTTAACTATAGTGATGGGAATATGACTAGATGGTTGCTTGTTTTTTGGTTGGAGTGTTTTTAGCATAATAATTTTGGTTGCTAGTGGTTTCTAGGTTGCTTAGTAGATTTAAAAAAAATAAAACTAACAATATAAATACATATATATCATCTATATATTCTATATATGCAAGGTTAACATTATTAATTATGAAAAATTAGGAATGTCTTTGAAAAGGCACCTTTATATGTTACAGCATTTCTATTAAATCAGGTATACAGTTCCATTCAAAAGTTTTTGTTGTAAACGTTAAAGTCTCTTATGCTCACCAATGTTGCATTATTTATTTAAAAAGTACCATATACACTAAAATAATATAATTAATAATTTATAAGTAAATGCAAAGCTGAATTTTCAGCAGCAACTCCAGTCTTCAGAAATCATTCTAATATTTTGATTTGCTGCTCAAGAAACATTTATCATCAACATTGAAAACAGTTGCTACTTCATATTTTTGTGGAAACCGTGATATTTTATTTCCAGAATGTATTGCATGATAGAAATGAATAGAAAGTTCAAAAGAACAGCATTACAATGAACATATTCATAAATTAGTAAAAAAAAATTAAATGTTGTTCACTAGTTCATGATGGCTAATGCATTTACTATTGTTATTAAATTGAACCATGTGAAGTGCTGATCCACATCAAGATCCTTCTCTCTCTCTCAAAAAAAATGTAAATTCAATCATTTAGAAATGTATTTGAACAGCTTTTCAATTAACTGCACAATTTAAGGTATCCCTTTAAAAAAACAATTGTTTGTTGCGGATCAGATTGCCGGGGGGGAAAATAAAAAATTTTTTTTTTTTTTTTTTTGGTGCATTCCGCAGTGCGGAAAAAAAAGCTTAATTGCTGTAATTAGCTTTCATGTTTACCTCCACAGCTAGTGCTGACTTGAACTTTTTAATGGAGAGCTTTAACAGTGTCAACTGCATCACTGTCTACAAGATTTTAACCAGGCTTGTTTTGTTACTAGTGGCACACCTGCTTGCTTTATTATGGTAATTTGTGTGTCTGGAGGGAGGATTTCATGAAGGTCTGGATACTTTATCTCAGTTCTATTGTGTGGCGTTTTCACAGAAAAAGAATATGCAATTAAGAATCATGACAAAGAGGGTGGGTTCAATCTAAAGTATTTAGTCCCATTGTTACATTTTGAAAGCAGTTTGGTCTCTTGCCAGGTATTTAATGTTTTCGATTGTGCATATAACTTTCATGGTTTCACATATTTTTGAACATCAGTTTCTGCATAGGCATATATTAAATTATTCGAAAAAAATATTTAGGCTATTGTCTGCTATCAAGTCATGCTGTCACTCTGCATGGGGTAAGTTGTCACAGTGGGAAACTACATATTATAGACAGTGTTGGGGAAAGTTACTTTTAAAAGTAATGCATTACAATATTGTGTTACTCCATAAAAAAGTAACTAATTACGGTACTTAGTTACTTTTTATGGAAAGTATTGTGTTATGTTACTTTCGCGTTAATAATTAAATATGAGCAGGGCTTGATTGTTTTTAATATAAGACGCTCTGTTTATAGCAAATGTAAAAGCCCTTTCATACCAAAAAGTGTAATACAGTAGAACACAGGAGAAGAAGGTTCAACACTCTGCAGCAATAAAAAAATAAAAATGAAGCACAATTGTTAGTTTTCTAAGTCATTGTTTGCTCTTAGTATGGTTGATGGATCCACTCAAATGTCAGCAGCAAAGACAGTGTGGGTATTCCCCTTTGGGCCGCCCCTTTGTGTTATTAAAGATTTAATTATTGAGGGAGTTTGGAGTATATCTGGTTTGGACCATTCTTCATGTTTTAATTTCATTTGATCGAATACTAAATCAGTTTTTGCGATGGGGTGATTAATGCAAACATTTAGTCTGAACTACCGGACACATAATGTTCACACAGCGCACCCCAACACATCTGTACGTCGATCTACAGTATGGGGACAGGGGATGTCAGTCATAATGGAAAAACAAAGAACTGGCTTACTTTTTGAAAAAGTAACTCAGATATTTTCTTGTAAATTAAAAAGTAATGCGTTATTTTAATAGTTTCTTGAAAAAAGTAATCTGATTATGTAACTCACGTTATTTGTAATCCCCAACACTGAATATAGACTATTTAATGGCTTTTCATATAACTTTAGGCAGCAATTAAAATAATCCAATGGGTATAAATTGAAATTGACTCTTAACTCTGGAAATCATGCCTGATATTGCTTGTAAATGTCATGTGAACTTTCATCTGTGATATTAGATCTTAACATTGGTACCTGCCACTTCATTTATTACTTACCCTACTGCTCCAATAAATATTGCTAGGTTTACCATGTACGTGTATCAAATCACAATAGTTTTACCACTACAATGACAAATGCTATCTTTATTGCTTTCTGAGAATTGCACAAATGAAGTGTGCAAGTGTAGGCGTAGTACTTTTTGTTTTGTTTTGTTTAAATTGTGAAGACTCGTCGCAAACCAAAGTTTGGTGAGTTTTCAACATTTTCAAAAGTTATAGCTGTTTGAAGTGCAAACAATAATAACTGCTTTTCTCTTTCCTAAATAATACAAGTTTTGAGAAAAACAATATATATGTATATGTATTCATTTAGTGCCTTTATTTAACCAGGAAAAGAATCTCTTTTCCAGGAGTGTCCTGGCCAAGATAGGCAGCCGAGTTTCCATATACAAATAAACAACATGGTTACAACAGACAATACAAAACCAACATGTAAAAAACAATTACACACCTTTAAGTTGCTCTCTAGATTACATAGTAAATACTTAAAATAATCATAAGGCACCAAGTTTGTAACGTCATCTCCTTTTTCATTAATTCATTCTAATTAATTAATTCATTAATTCATTCATATGCACCAATGTTACTCACCCTTGTGACAGTTAGCCCTGGTCTCTCCTGTATGCAGTTTACCATGTCTCAAATTGCCTCTACCCTCTTCACTTCGGCACTGAGTAAAACCTTTCAACTGTTTCAGACGTTGTTCATAACAGATAAATCTAGCTGAGTTTTATTTAGACCTGGCAAAGCACTCAGGTCTGCTGTGACTGCTCACATTCATTAATGTGAATCGTAAAACTGTTCTTTGTGTCTGAATGTGGGAGTTTGTGTCTCTGAATGTATATATAAGTGTATATGTGGAGCCTGCCGAAGTAGACGTGGGTATATCTTATTATCAACTCCAGATGTCATGCTTTGTAATCCCAGCATTGGTTTCTCTCCTCTCCCACCCCCTCCAACACATCTACCATGGTTTTCCTGAGCAGCTGAAGCTCAGCCCTCCCATTGTGAATCTGAGACAGAATTGAAGAGAAATGAAAGAAACTTGGAGAAACATATGGGAATAGGGGGGAGATTAACCTAATTTGCAGAGCATGTGAAATATTAATAGTCTCCTTTTAAAACCCTCCCAAAAATCTGAGCTGTGAAGAGTCGTTAAAGAGTCAATGTGCAGTTTGTTCTGTTTCAAAAACAAGCACTATTTACACTAGAACCGCCAGAGCCGGTCGGACCAGCACATGACCAGCTAAGGACCATCTTAAACCAGCAAAGGACCAGCATAAACCAGCAAAGGACCAGCATAAACCAGCAAAGGATCAGCTTAAACCAGCTCAAACCAGCATCCCAGCTTCAAAACATACCTAACCAGCATATGCTGTTTTTTTCAACAGGGATGGCAAGACAAAAATGTAATAATTATACCAAGGTTTGACCAATTAGAGTAACGTGAGGCTAAAACATGTAAATATGATATCTGGATCACTGTCAGATGAGCCGTCAGATGTTGAGCCGACCCAGGACGCATAACTACCATCAGACTCTCCATCACTCATAGCATTTAGTGTTTCTAATACCTACCTTCCATAAGTCGCCTTTTTGTAGTCATTTTTACTTTATTTATGAAACTGATAACCGCTAAATCAGTGCGTGAAAGGCGTTGTCTAGAAATGTACAATGTTAAAAGCGGCAAGAAAATGACAGCGCAAAAAATATGCATTAGCCTATATAGGTGAGTAAATTTGACCCGTTGGCGCTTATAGGTATAAAAGCCCCGTTTTTTATTTTATTTAGTTTTATCTAAATCATTTTTAACAACATTGGATTGTAAATTACATAATTTTAGTAAAAGTAAATGACTGGGAGACTTGAATGTTTTATTTTAAATATTTTATGTACATTTGAAAAACTTAAAAATGTACCCCGTGGCAGTTCTATGTTAAAAGCTTAGTGGCCTTGTTGATTGTGGCCTACATAGATCAGTCTTGAAAGGAAGCATCCAAATTCATACACCTCACAGGTGACTCATTTAGAACAGTAAGTTTGTGCACTGTCCATATCCATCCATCCATCCAAATAGTATTAAATACAAATGTATGATTAATTGTGGCCAATGTGTATTAGAGAAAAAAATTAACCTTTTTACCAATTGTGGGGACGTCTACTATGTTTTTTTTATTATTTTTTTTTAGATAGAGCTTGACAGACATGGTAAAAAAAATAACAGCAGATGTTTGGAACAACATGGTGATGAAGGGGGAAATACATTTTTTCAGGTCTAAACTATTATTTTAAAATAAATCTTTTAATTTAAGAACAAGAGTAGGAAAATCAATTCTTATATTAGCAGAGTTCTAGCTCTCTTAATTAATATCTTCAATAGCAGCATAAATTAATTTACTCCAAGGATCTACAAAAAGACATGGAATTGGAACGAGTCAAGCAATAAGCTCTGTGAACACAATTTGTAGCTCTGCTTCTGAGAGTTGCAACATACTGAACTTTTATAAGAGTAAATTGATACAAGCAAAAAGCCTGTTTTGAGGCACTTTAATCATGTGCAAATCAATTGTCTGCTGATCCATAGGTTCAAAAACAAAGGGATCATTGTCATGTGTTTTAAAGCCCCACCAGAGTAAACATTCTGTACACTTACGGAACTTATTTGTTAAGGCAAGTATCACTATTACTATTGCTCGTACTTGGGTTTTGAAAACCTTTTCAAAAAATGTATGTATCAAACTTCAACTCATATATCAGTGACTTTGAGGAAATGTGTGCCACAATAATTGGACAATATTATGGAGACCAGAATATCATAGACACCTTTGGAAATGACACATTTGTCTTGGGTTAGTAATCAACCACATAGTAACAGCCCATAATTCCCTAGCAACTACATAGCAATGCCTTAGCAACCACTCCAAACACATCATTGTGGCGTATTGCGGCTACGACTTACAACTCCCAAGTCTAGGTTTTCAGTATAGATTTCATAAGACTTTTTAGCTCAGAGATATAACATTGTGGCCAATATTTTTGTATTAGTTAGGGTATAATGTCTTCTTGTTGATAATGTAGATCTCAATTGAGGAAGAGCAGAAAGATTGAAAAAAATAAAACATAAATTGTCATTCATCACCATGGGATATGTGCATATAAATGACAAATTTCCATTCCTCTCAGCCAAAATTACAGCTCACAATTTAGAGAGCGATAATAGCATTGAGCAAATGTGTGCCAGGTTGTTATATGCAGGTGGAAATGATCATTTTACAGATTGGATGTGAGAGGCATAAAACAGTAAAACGGAATTATTACAAGAAGTTTAGAGTAATGAGATTCTGTTATGGACTGAGGGCGAACATTTACCTCATTTTAACCTTAAATATTCACCGAACACTTTTTCCGAGAACACGAGAAATAATGAAATACATTATGCTTGTGGTTTGCATGGAGTGTCAGGTTTAACAGCATGTGAGGATGTGAGAGGTTGTGCTTGGTGCTTGGTGCTTGTCTTGACACCAGAATTGCTTTACAAGTTTGACAGCTGTCAGGAAAAAAATACAAAATAAGAATGGGAAAGATGCCCATATTTAACAGCAGAAAGTAAACATCCAACCAGATATCATAAAGAGGTCAGGGATTAAAATATGATATGGTGCATTTTGGATCGGGTAATTGGCTTTACCATAAAAAATCCAAGGCATATTTGTCTTTAGACATCATGTTAAGGGTATTAAAGGAATAGTTAGGCCAAAAATGAAAATGTACTGAACATTTACTCAATCTTAAGCCATCCAAGATGTAGATGATTATTTATTTATTTGTTTGTTTGTTTGTCTAATTGACAGGTTTTATTAATTTCTTTAATCTCTTATTTTTAATTAACTAAGAAATCAAATACACTGCTGGAAAATAACCAATAATTTGTATTCTATATTTTTGTCCTATATTTTCCTAATGACAATTTTATGATTGGTTTATAGGCTATAGGCTAATATGAACACTTTTTTATCACAGAATACTTTCTATACTAAATTATGTTACTGCATTATTCAGATACTTTATTTATCACCTGGAGATGACTTGTAAAATGCACATAAACCATATATTGTCGCAATTGTTTATTGTCTTCACGTTTCATCAGTCAAACGTTTCTGCTTTTTATTCAGCTCAGCTACAGCAGATATCGGTTTGCCTACAGCAATAGCTGGATGCTTTTGTCCATATACACTCTTAAGAACCATTTTTGGTTCCACAAAGAACCATTCAGTCAAAGGTTCTTTAGAGAACCATCTCTTTCTTACCTTTTTATAATCTGAAGAACCTTCTTTCGCCACAAAGAATCTTTTGTGAAACAGAAAGGTTCTTCAGATGTTAAAGGTTCTTTATGGAACCTTTTAGACGAAAAGGTTCTTCTACGGCATCGTGAAGCACCTTTATTTTTAAAAGTGTAGGGATCCCTGCACGTCAGACGTTATTACTTCTATGAGTTTGGGGGGGGGTTTGGGGTTTTGAGTATGAATGAAGCATACACTGCCTGAGAGTGTTCAGTGTAGCGCCTGGACAAGACACACAATTATTCATTATATTTAACAAATAATCCAACAACTAGACTGGGTGCCGAGACATCTGTGAACGACCCCTAGGCCCCTGGTTACCATGGTAACCAAGACACCTCTGCCAGACCAGATAAACTTTATGACTTTAAAGTATGTAGAGAGAATCTCCCCCTACTTAATTCCCTCTAAAACAGACACATGTTTAGTGCCTTATTTCATTAAGTCATAGCAAAGCGTCTGAGCGTCTGGACCAATCAGACACACCATTTTTCATTTGATTTAACAAATCAATTATTCATTAGATTAACAAATCGTCACAGTCCCCTCACCCAATAAACTGGATGCCAGGATGTCTGCCACCATGCCCCCCTGGTTACCATGGCAACCCTGACACCAGATACATTTACGACCTCATGGAATGTGAGCAGAGAAAATCACTGCCTTTTCCATAAGGAAAATCCACTGCAATAATTATAACATTAATTTTAATAGGAAAACCTTTCTTTGAATGACCAGAACAGCTCCTTCAGTCTTGTGTATATTATTGTCATCGTCACTGTATTTTGTCTTTGAGATTGTATACTGTTTTATGCAGGCTTATGATCGAAACACTCACCCGTCCGCTTTACATATAATATTTATATATAATATATATATATATATATATAGTATATATATATACATATATATTATATATATATATATATATAGATATATATATATATACCCTACCATGTTTAGTATCTATGAATTAGTATTCGGATGATCTAATTGAGAGTGTATATTGTATGTTTATACCTATGCAACATATTAGTGTTCTAAGAATCTTTATTAGTTTGTGCATCCGCACCCCAAGCGAATTACATGTGCAAATTACCATGCCCTCGAACAAAGGGTCGTAAAACCCTCCAGCAATTGCAACCTCCCGCTTGGAATTTCTTCCTTTCTCATTGGACAAGCCCACCTTGAGAGGCGTGACTCTTCTCCGACCTTAAAGGCCCACACCAGGGACCCTCCCAGAGTTCGGTGGTTCTGTTAGGTTTCGATAAGATGTGAGCTCCAACGCTCCAGAACATCCTAAGTTATGTGCCAGGCTTCGGCCTCAACCTTTCCATTCATCAAGATTCTCTGAATCAAAACTGGTTCCTTTCATCGACCCAAATTCAGCAAAGATCAACTGGGACCTTAAGATTGCATCAGGAATCTCTTTCAGACAGATGAGACTTGCAAGTATCAAACTTAGTCTTATTAATTGATGCATTAGGTATCAGTTGCACCTTGTTACAAGGTGTGTTTGAACTAAGAATCTGATGTTTCCCTCAGGTGTAAATCTGCTGAATATGCAAATGGTTCCATAATATCATTCCTTATTTCTCTTCTTTGTACTGAGTTAACCCTTTAGGCGCCAGGTTTTTTTTGAAAAAATGCTGGATTTTGACATCAAGATTTCAAAAGCTTGTGGCTTGAAAGGGCTTAAAGATAGAGATCTAATGTATATTAGAAAAATGTTGGGCATGACCGTAGGTTTGTGGGGTGTAAATATACTCGTCTAATTGGCATATTAGGACGTCATCAGTGGCGGCCATCTTGAATTTCATAATATTCAGGAAATAGTAGATATTGAATTGATGTTTGAACTTATTTGCATGTTTATTTGTTTTGTTTTTTGTCTTTTTATCCTCATTCCAAATGATCAGAAAAGAGGAAACCAAC
This sequence comes from Sinocyclocheilus anophthalmus, assembly GCA_018155175.1. Taxonomy (NCBI): domain Eukaryota; kingdom Metazoa; phylum Chordata; class Actinopteri; order Cypriniformes; family Cyprinidae; genus Sinocyclocheilus; species Sinocyclocheilus anophthalmus. The sequence goes on from JADLZN010005448.1 coordinate 88,959, forward strand.
AATAAAACAGGAGAAAGTACTAAATTATTACTATATTACAATACTATATAGTAGTAAAACACATGTGAACAGTAGCCTACTTTTTGATCTGTTCATCAGTAATATTCAGGAAATAGTAGATATTGAATTGATGTTTGAACTTATTTGCATGTTTTTTTTTTGTCTTTTTATCCTCATTCCAAATCATCAGAAAAGAGGAAACCAACAATAAAATAGGAGAAAGTACTAAATTATTACTATATTACAATACTATATAGTAGTAAAACACATGTGAACAGTTGCCTACTTTTTGATCAGTTCATCAGTAATATTCAGGAAATAATAGATATTGAATTGATGTTTGAACTTATTTGCATGTTTTTTTTTGTCTTTTTATCCTCATTCCAAATGATCAGGAAAAGAGGAAACCAACAATAAAATAGGAGAAAGTAGTAAATTATTACTATATTACTGTGCCATAGTAAAATGCATGTGCCTATTTTTTGATCAGTTGACCAGCTATCTGCCTAATCAGGTATCTAGGTGACAAAGTTTATAGTTCTTGAGAGTATGGTACCTCTCATTGCATGGCACAGCGCACAAACCTACCCCACACTGACTGCACCTGTACTTTGTCTGCCGGCGGCCCTTAGAGCGTGCGCGATCAGAACAAACGATGCAATCTGGCCGATCATCAGCAACGCAGAGCCAGTGGCGCTCAGTGAGCCTCTGTGGCATTTCCCCCCCCCCTCCACTGAAGGCCTTCCTGGTTTTTTGCTTTCCCTCTTGGAATAGCCCTGAAGCAAAGCAGTAATAATGTCCTGGATGAAGGCCTTCAGTTGCTTGTGCGGACCAAGAGCACACTTGGAGTAGATTATATGGGAGTTCACCACACTGATGCTCAGAATCGCATTGAAGATGCGATTGTACCATTTCCTAGAACGGTGTGGAAAGAGGTAGGTTTTCATCCTCTGACCAGCGGTGTCTACTCCTCCCATGAAGGTGTTGTACCTGTCAACGCACACAGGTCTGTTTATCTCACGAAAACCAGTGTCGCTTTGCTTTGACCTGATACGTTTCCGAACACATGAGTTCCCATGAAGAGATGAGAGCATAGTGAGACGCTTTGTGTCATGCCATGCACAAACTAACAGTTTGCCATGTCTCATGAACACTGGGTCATCTCCTTTGCTCAAAGGCAACTCAGTTTGTCTCAGGCACCTGGGCATACCACGCCTTTTGTAGTTCACTGTCCCACACATACCAGTGTCATTATTTGCCAGCTCGTTTGCTATGGCTGGTGATGTGTAGTAACTATCCATGTACACCTCATGCCCTTTCCCTGTGTATTGCGCCATCAGCTGACGAACGATTAGATGGGTGGCACCTAAATCAGCATCAGCATCAGCATTTTGGCCAGTGTACATGGACCACTGCAAAACATAACCTGAGCTGGCCTCACTCAACACATACACCTTGTAGCCATATTTGTCAGGTTTTTTAGGATTGTACTGTTTCAAGGTGGACTTTCCCTTGAATGCTATGGTAATTTCATCCAGAGAAAGCTCCTTGAGTGGACCATAAATGGCTGAGAAAAGAGGAATTATCAGGTCAATTACTGGACGCACCTTGAACAGCCTGTCATGACCTGGCTGACCCCTCCCCACATACTCACTATTGTTTGCGAAATGGAGGAAAGACAGAATTATCTCAAATCTGTTTCTAGACATTACTTTGCCAAACCCAGGTGTGTAAGTTGGCCAAAATTCTGCCCAGTAATCCTCAATTTCTGCCTTCTCTACCAGCCCCATACACAAATGCAGTGCTAGGAAAGCCTTCATCTCTGAGACAGAGACATCATACCAATTATGAAATCTGGAATTGGGTTTCAGCTGTTGGGAGTTTAGAAACTGATGAGCATATCTGTTGGTTTCATTTGTAATGAGGTTCCAGAAGTCATCAGTCAGAAAGAGGGACAGAAAGTCTAAAGGTGCAGCACTGGTCAAATCTTTCTCTCCTAGATAACCAACAGGCTCATCAAAGCATTTGATCCAGTCCTGATACACTTCTTCATTTCTCAAAAAAACCCAGCCACCATTGTCATCGCTATTTCCAGCCCTATTTAGATTCAGATCACCCCTGCTGCCTCTACCACGTCTCCCGGCTCTCCCACGCACAGCACGGCCACGTCTACCGCGGCCACTCCCACCTCTTTGGGGCGCTGGATCCAAAGAGCTAGTGCTACTTCCAGCCCTATTTCTCATACCCCTGCTGCCTCTACCTCTAGCAACTGCTCTCCTATGGACACTACGACCACGTTCACCCCTGCCACCCCCATCCCCGTTGGGCAAAGTGTCGAAATGATCGCTTGTTTGTGCTTCGTGAACACTCGCGCCTTGCACGGCGGCACCATTGCGCTGCAAAGATGTACCGGGAGAAGCGCGATTATTAGACGACCGATCGTCATTTCCAAAAGGCAAATATTCCCCTTCAGAGTCAGAATCGGCGAATAACATTTGCAACACATCCTCACGGTACAACTTTTTATTAGCCATTTGGCGATTTTCTCTCACAAATCTCACAATTTACTCAGACGCTCTGAGCTGAACTGCTTCCGCATCAATGACACGATAGCTCACTTGCTCTGCTATTTGCTCGAACACTTTGAATAGGAACATGATGTCATTTTGGTCTAGAATCGAAGTACTACATGTCTGCCATCTAGTGGTAGGGAATACAAATGAGATATTACACCATATTAGGAACTACAGTCTATTTTATTAAGTATGACGTCTTGTCGCAATTTTGCGACTTTGGCGCTAAGAGGGTTAAGCTTTAACCCTTTCCTATACCAACTGTATGCGTGTGTTTATGTGTTTATGTTGTATGTTGGACTAGTTTAAGTGTTTAGTTAATAAAACCTTACTTGTATCAAACTTGACGTGGTTCATTGTTTGCTCAGAACTGGAGTCACTTAATCATGCAGATATATGCTACAAGCTTTTGTAGAATGTACAGTAAGGAAGTTATTTCCCTTAACCAGGAAATTAACATTCTAAGAATTGACAAGACAGTTTGCCCTGAGAGGTCAGCTAAATATCTACAGCGTATCTAAATATTCATAATTAATTATAACTATTTATGATTAATTATTCATATTTCCCATTGAGCTGATTCTTTACATGATTTGGTGGAGAATGCGGGCATGATAAAACGAAAGTTATGAGTTTAAACACTGTCAACCTAAAAGTGTGTGCGTGATAGTCCAAGTTAAAATAGGGCGTGACTTGAGATGCGCTGTGTGTCCCTATTTGCTGGCTTGTTTAGATGCAGATAAGGTGGGGGTTTGAATTGGTACGGCTATTATGATTGTGAGAGTCTTTATGTATTTCATTCTTAATGGTATCAGTGTAAGGTTAATATGATTTTAGCGAAGAAACCCTAATTTCATTATTAAAGCATAAATCTGTTCTGACAAGCATAAGTCTGAATCTCAGCTCAGTGGCATGTCCAAACTGTACCATAAGGTATAATGCTTTAGTGAAGAAATTACAAAATTGCATTATTGTTTAAATTGTTTCTTTGAAGAAGAAATCTCAGTACAGTTATATCAAGGTAGATTTGAGTGTTGCTCCTCTTTCTACAGCATAAAGGCCTTATAGTTTATAATTAGATTGAAGCAATTCATCTACACTTTGACTGCATATATACAAGCCTAGCAACCTGGTGGTCATTACTGTGTTTCACTCGCTGAGTGAATTTAAAGGTGTAATACTGTATTTTAGTATTCATGTGTGAGGCACACATGACTGCATGTATGTTTAAACCAGTTTTTAACTTACAGTAAACCCGTTTTGTAATTCCTTAAACAAGTGCAAGAAGTTTACTGTTACATTAGAGAAGCACTCACAGAAGTGCTTATTTAATGCAACAACTCTTGAAGGACTGAAAGCACCACGTTCTAAAACTGTGGGCAACTTTTTTAAAAAATAGGCAGACACTAAACTGCTTGAATTGCACTGGCATGCATTGGTTACCGTGACAATGACTTGTCACACGAAGTGCTAACTTCACATAGCACAACATGCCATGTTGTAAACAAACCACCTGAAGCAGCTAAGCTAACACGACTTAGCATAGTTTCATCTTAGGCTAAGCTACTCAAATAGCTTTAACAATTATGGGTTAGCACTCTTTAATTGAAGCTTTTAAATACAGCATGTGTGTATGCAGTGTGAAGTAATTTGAATTTAACCTAATCCCTGGTTTCTGATTTTTCACTTTCTTTTTCTTCTTTTTGTTCTTTTTCTATGTTTATCCATCTTCGATTCGTCTCAGCGAATGCAACTACCTTATATGTATCCTTCCTGAATGCTATTGCTTAGTTACTACCTAATTAAATCTAAATTTAATTACATTTTATCTGTCTATCTAGAGAAGAATCATTAAGTTATTGGGTGTTTTTAGTGGCACAGTGAATAACGTGCTACGGAGGGCGGGGCACACACATGGCAAACTTAACACGCAGCAGCTGTGACCAGACATGGTGTGTTGCCCAACACAAATCAGTTAATCACTAGTGCCACTGATTGCTCCCAATACCAGATTGATTACACTGTTTTAATAATAGCAGTCAGCTAATTTTAAATCCATTTACATGGTATACCCCCTTTTGTTCCACTTTGTTTTGATGTTCTTTCTGATCCTCAAAAGGAACCAGATACATTTTTATTTTCGATTTGTTTATTTTCAAACATGTGCCCTAATTTTTATGACCGTTACACAAGTCATCTAGACAAACACTAGGGCATAACTATCATCCTGAGTACCAAATAATAGGCATAATCTGAATAGAAATGCTCTCCTTTTCCTTCTGCTTTTCCCTTTTCTCCTTCACTTCCTCAGAGATTGAGCCTGTTTGGGGAACCGTCAGTAAATTCTGAGTGATAATTTGACAATAAGAGCAGTCTTAAGTCATCAATCAGAACTCTGTTTACGCCCTTTTCAGTAAACATATGCTGACCCAAACCTATCTTAGCATTCACACTCTGTTTTGATCTTGTAGTAGTCTCTAGCCCTTACTCTCAACACAAGTTTGCCAAAATGTTGCACATGCTCAGACTAACTGCCCAGAATGCAGACCAAAGAGGGCTGGCCAGGCGTTGTGAGGAACACCCCCTACCCAGGGCCGACGACCACCTACTGAGCCGAAAGCAACTGGACACAGAGAGAAGAGTACCTCAGACTCATGACTCAAGCGAGAGTTATGGCTACAAAAAGCTCACCAAGGTCATCATCTTCCTGGCCCACAACCTCATGGGTCTGAAACAGGAGGTAAATGATCTCAAGCAACAGATCACGGCGGTATCCCACAAGGACCCAAGCAAAATGGAGCTACAGGAGGAAAGCAATAGATTTAAAAAGGCTCTGACAGCAGCTGAACAACGCTCAAGACAAGCTTGACATGGTCCCGAGAGCTCAGGGACTCTTATGGCTGCAAGGAACAGCAGTGGGAGAGACACCCTACTCCTGCATCCTCACTCAGCCGGCAACTCCTCATGGCACCAAGCTACGAAGGGGGGAGCCAACACTTTCTGCTTAACAACTCAGCAGACAGAACCATAATACCTCCAACCCCACATGGAGGGGGGGGGGCTGCCTTCAGCATCACTGCAGCAGCGCATGATGCGACCCCCAGAGACCTTGACAAGCTAGCCAGAAAAATCCCAGCATTCACATGGCCAGGAAAATAATAGTTCCTACTTTATGCAGGACGATCAGTAATTTAGAATGGTGGCGTCGTTTTAAACATTGCTTGCAAGCAGACCCAATAATCAATCTTATGTGTCTGTCTCATAAATTTTAGTAACTACTTATCCATGCGCATACCAGTTTCTGATCAAAATCAGATAAAATTATAGTTTGAATGTGCCTTCCTACAAGCAGTAGAAGGTTTCAGTGCTATAATGTTTTTAAATTGTACGATAAGAAACTAACCTGATTTTAGCGAAGAAATCCTAATTTCTGTGTTAGTGGAGCATAGGTCTTTTTCCTGACGACGAAATCTCAGATTAGCAGCTCATATAAATGGTACCAGAATAAATCGGTCTGATTTTGGGCGAAGAAATCCCCTTTTTCAGTACTGTGTAGGTGATCTGAGCGATGCTCCTCATTTCACTGATTTAAGGCCTTATTATGTGTTATGTATCATTGTATTCATATCGACCTGCTCATGTGAAACATGTATGTAACTCTTATACATGCACGCTCCAATTTCTGATCAAAATCAGATAAACTATAGCTTGAATGTGCCTTCCTACAGGTAGGAGACGGTCAGTGCGATAATGTGTTTAAATCGTACGATAAGAAACTAACCTGATTTTAGTGAAGAAATCCTAATTTCTGTGTTAGTGGAGCATAGGTCTTTTTCCTGACAACGAAATCTCAGATTAGCAGCTCATATAAATAGTACCAGAATAAATCGGTCTGATCTTGGGCGAAGAAATCCCCTTTTTCAGCACTGTGTAGGTGATCTGAGCGATGCTCCTCATTTCACTAATTTAAGGCCTTATTATGTGTTACGTATCATTGTATTTCTTTATGACTCGCTCATTTGAAACATTTATGTAAAATTAATGGTTTATTCTAGCGTAGCTAACTACGAATCCACCATTTCCTGTGAAGTGAATGTGCTGTTTTGATTAATGAATGAATTTGTATGGGACATGTCATAACTGACTGTTATGCCCCGCATGAGTTTCCCATGCATGCTCACAGCAGTGCAAGTTCTGCTCCCCTTGCACCTGATGTGAGTTTGCATTGGTCTCCTAGCATCACGTGACCCCGGAAGTGTGAGCAGACTCTTCCGGTTAATCTGACAACAGCATTAACTTCACAGACCTGTGTGTCAACAAAGGATTGCGTGTAACTAACGCTAACTCTTGAGCTAAGCCCTTTACCTCAACTGCTAGTTGTTAGCATACGACTAACGCTAGATAGTTCGGCCGGTCCCTTCCCCAATACTTTGTTTTTACTTGTGTATTGTTTATTTTTGTTTTGACTTTATTCTACCTCTCTTTAATTTTATTGCATTTATTTACATTTGTTTAGCACAAATGTACCAATTCAGCTAAATTGATTTTTATTAAATTTGAGATTTAATTAAATCAATTTTATTTATTTTTTAAAAAATATTTTTTATTTATTTTCCCTTTTAGTTTCCTACAGCTAATAGGACCCCTTTTTGTTTTATTTTACTTTTACCTTATTTTAGTTATTTTACCATCACCATCTTCGCGTTTTGTATAGGATTACAGTAGTTCTAGCAACTGTTGTTTCCTTAATGAGTTATACAGGTTATTAGTAGCCTAATCCCTGTTTCCTCTCTACTTTTCCTCACTCCTCAGTGCCAGACCTAATACATTGAAGGGCAGCTACTGTTCAACACAATGTAGGCCAAGATAGAACTAGGAACAATTCCCATTGTTTCTTTTTCTTTTTCTTTTTTTGACAAGGTATTTGGTGTTTCCCTGCTAGTTTAGCTAACAGTCTAACCCTAGGTTTATGAGTCTATTACAGCATCAGCCACAAGTGACACCTGCTTAGCCATATCTCTTAAAAAAAAAAACTAAAATAGGTAAAATCTTCCTTTTCTTTTTTTTTTTTTGTTGAGTTCATCTTATTTTATTTCAGTTTTGTCATAGTGACCAAACCCGTGAACCATCAGTGCTTTGAGTAATAGTTTGACCACATGTATAGCCCGGTCATCAGCTGACCCCTGCTTACAGCCCCCTCAACAAAGTTACTCAAACTCTCTCTTTGTGTTCACGAACACAAAAACATAGCACCCTACCTCACTAGCTGCCTCCCACCTGCTATTCATACCTTACACGGCCTACAAAGCCGTTCCCCTTAGAGATAGTTTAACACCTCTGTACGTACTTGCATTTGTCTTGTCCCTTTCTCTCTCTGGTGTTCCCACAAGTGTGCCAGTATGTCGCAGACATTCCACAGACATCCAGCCCTGCCAGCTCACCAGGACCACCTGCACACTTAGCAGAGCACTGTAATGGACATCCTTCAGCTCCAAGCATCCCGACCTGCAATGCAAAGAAAGGACCGCGAGACTAGCGACATAAGGGACACCTGAACAGCATCATCCTCTCCTTGGCCCACACCCTCAAGGGCCTCAGACAGGAGGTAAATGAGCTGAAACTGCAAGTCACAGAATTCTGCAGAGAACTGACACCTGCTCAACGAGAGAAAGCACAGAACGGATGCAAAGAACCTCACAGAATGGTGCGACAGAAGGAAATCACCAGTCTTCAGGAGGCTCTAACAGCTGCTGGACACCAAGCGCCGCTGGAAAAAGCCATCAGACAGGACTTGTAAAGAGAACTGTTTCACACTAAGTCACTGTTAAAAACAACATATGTGGAACTAATGAGAGAGACACCACATCTAAGGCCTAACAAGGCCAGCTGCATGCAGCCAGAGCTGAGGTCCAAACCCTGACTCAGCAATTAAAGAGGAGCTTGACATGGTTCAGAAAGAATTTAAACAGTCCTACCGACTGCGCATAGACTTAAGCAAAAGACAGCCGGCTGAACATCACGTCGCCAGCAGTGCAAGCCCTCCACGCCTGTGCACATCTACGAAAGGGGGGAAAGGGAGCCAAAGCCTTCTGCTTGACACTTCACAAGTCAGCTCCCTGAAAACCTCTGCAGCTGCAGAAGAAAAAAAAGGTTTAATTCAGGCGAACCGAAACAACGCAGCCAGCCTGCAAGCAGCCTGAGGTGAATTCAGTGTCACAAATGAACTGGAATATGCTTGTAGACCACAAGGTGAACCGACAGGGAAAACATGAAACAGAACTTCCCCTGGCTAGCAGGCCCAGACCCCCTCAGCCAAGAGTCCGAACCTGCGAGGGGGGGGGGCGAGAGTCACTGTTCACACGTCACCAACCAGCAGCCACAAGGGGGTGGGGCCTTTCCAGAGGATCACTGCAGACACACATACCGTGTGACCCCACAGACCCCAACGAGCTGGCCAGAGACAATACATCTGGCAACCTAAATACTGCAGAGACCCTGAGGACATCAAAGGAACTGATCCTGCAGTCTCACCAGCAGTTTAAACAAGCCATCATAAAGGAATTCTCAGACCCAGAGTCTGAACAGGGACTGATCGCTGCTGATTCTGAACTTCACAACTCAGAATCCAAAGCGGGCACCAGAAGGCACCCAGCATTGCCACAATGCAAAACCCTTCTACAGAAAGCCCCTAGCCAGAAGAGGACAGAGCCATCACCATGGCAACAGACCCAGGTTCCAGACCAAAAACTGGGAAAAGGCGTCCTCATCCTGCAAACACCACGGTATGTCCAACAGCAGTCCACCACAACATCCTCCTCCACACCCTTTCACACAGGTGCTGAACGGAGGCTACACAAGGACAGCTGGACACGCCTACTTCTGGGTTACAGGAGCTGCTGACACTCGCAAAAGAGCTCCTTGAACAAAACTCAACTAAGGAGTACTGAGAAGGACAAACCTCTGACTCCTTGCCTGCTGCAACACAGCATCAGGCCCCTCCAAGGGAGGAGCATCCCTTGAAACCGGTCGACACCCCTAGAAGCTGCCAGACAACGTTGGATTGAGCAGCGGGCCCACATGCCCAACAGCGAAAGCTCTACCAACACAACTCAGGCAAGCTCAAATCGGTGCCGCCACAAGAGCCAAGCGACACCGCAAACATCGGATTTCTAGTGACGTTGAGCAAAGCAGAGGGCTCACAACCACCTGCCACTCTCCTGCCATCATCACTAGGTCAGTCGGAAATTCTCTACACACAATAGAATCTCCATAACAGTTCCCAGCAATCCCTGGAACCACCTTCACTCTCACCAGTGAGAGTCTAACCCAACTGTCCCACATCACGGGTACCACAGATAACCTACTTGCTAACAACATCAACAAAAACATCCTACACGGACTAACTCACTTCAGGATGACAGGTGACACAGCCTCGACACCTGCTGCATAAGCTCGAGGACCCACACCTTGCTACAGCCTACATCACCACAGCGCACCACCTGACAGCATCCACCACAGCGCACCACCTGACAGCATCCACCACGGCACCACAACCACTCCTGGAGGCACCAACAGCCAGAGAGCCGCCACTGGCTCCCAGCCATGAGTGGCAGGTGTGTGTTCGATTGTTCTGCACCTTGACATCGCTCGTTGTTGTCTATTCTACGGACAACAACGCCCGAAGAGGGGGAATTTGTAGCATCTGGACCAATCAAACACACAATTTTACATTTGATTTAACAAATCAGTTATTCAATAGATTAACAAAACGTCACAGACCCCTCACCCAATAAACTGGATGCCAGGATGTCTGCCACCAGGCCCCCCTGGTTACCATGGCAACCCTGACACCAGATACATTTACGACCTCCTGGAATTTAGGTGGAGAAAATCACTGCCTTGTCCATAAGGAAAATCCACAAGGGATGGACTTTTCTTTGCTAATTAATTAATTAATAGGAAAACCTTTCTTTGAATGAACACACATGATCCTTCAGGTCATGTGAACACACATGATCCTTCATTGTATATTATTGTCATCGTGTATTTTGTCTTTTGAGATTGTATACTGTTTTATGCAGGCTTATGATCGAAACACTCACTCCTGTCAGCTTACATATATATATATAACCCTACCATGTTTAGTATCTATGAATTAGTCTTCTGATGATCTGAATGAGAGTGGATATTGTATGTTTATACCTATGCAACATATTAGTGTTCTAAGAATCTTTATTAGTTTGTGCATCCACACCCCAAGCGAATTACATGTGCAAATTACCATGCCCTCGAACAAAGGGTCGTAAAACCCTCCAGCAATTGCAACCTCCCGCTTGGAATTTCTTCCTTTCTCATTGGACAAGCCCACCTTGAGAGGCGTGACTCTTCTCCGACCTTAAAGGCCCACACCAGGGACCCTCCTAGAGTTGGTGGTTCTGTTAGGTTTCGATAAGATGTGAGCTACAACGCTCCAGAACATCCTAAGTTATTTGCCAGGCTTCGGCCTCGACTTTTCCATTCATCAAGATTCTCTGACTCAAAACTGGTTCTTTTTCATCAACCAACTTCAGCAAAAGATCAACTGGAACCTTCAGATTACATCAAACCTTTCTTTCAGACAGACGAGACTTGCAAGTATTCAAACTTAGTCTTATTAATTGATACATTAGGTATCATTTACACCTTGTTACAAAGGTGTGTTTGAACTAAGAATCTGATGTTTCCCTCAGTGTAAATCTGCTGAATATGCAAATGGTTCCATAGTTTCATATTCTTATTTCTCTTCTTTTTACTGCCTAAGCTTTAATCCTTTTTCCTATACCAACTGTATGCGTGTGTGTAGGTGTATGTTAGACCAGTTTATGTGTTTATGTAGTTAATAAAGTCTTACTTGTATCACACTTGACGTTGTTCATTGTTTGCTCATAACTGGAGTCACTTAATCATGCAGATTTATGCTACAAGCTTTTGTAGAATTGTACAGTAAGGAAGTTATTTCCCTTAACCAGGAAATTAACGTTCTTAGAATTGACAAGACAGTTGACCCTGAGAGGTCAGCTAAATATCTACAGTGGATCTAAAATATTCATAATTAATTATAACTATTTATGATTAATTATTCATATTTCCCATGAGCTGATCCGCTACAAGCTGTGAATGAACATTGAGTTTACGTTACTGTTTTGTGTAGTGTTTGGTATTGTTTACTGTTTTATGCATGTGTTATGATAGATCACTAGTTAACCCTTAAATGCATGAATGTTTTGCCAATCATTATTACATATTCTGGTCTTTAGCGACCTGGACCTATATATGCAGCATGGCTGGATCTCTGAACTCTCTTGATATTTTAAGAACAATTACAGAAGTATAAATTAAAGCGTATTTTGTTACGTTTTGGAACTTAAAAGGGTTCAATTTGAGCAGATGATTTTATCATCGCTGTCATCGTCAGAGTGCGCACTTCCACAGTACATTCAGCATCTA
>JADLZN010005449.1:0-19514 GCA_018155175.1 Sinocyclocheilus anophthalmus
GCACATCAATTCTTTACAGAGGCCCTGCTCATCACCACCAACCCTTACGACTACCCAATGATCAGCCAGGGTGAAATCACTGTCAAGAGTATCGATGATGTGGAGGAGTTCATTGCCACAGATGTATGTGGACAACTGCAATATTATTATTAGTAGTATTTTTAGATTTTATGCCTGATTTCTGAGCAAAAAAACATGAGATAAACACCAGCTTGACCTTAACACTGCATGACACAGTATAAAAGACCCTTCTTTTTTGACTCCAATAAACAATATGATTTATTTGGTCGGTGTGAAAACAGACTGCCATTGACATTCTGGGCTTCACTTCTGATGAGAAAGTCAGCATCTACAAGCTGACAGGTGCTGTGATGCATCATGGGGCCATGAAGTTCAAACAGAAGCAGAGAGAGGAGCAGGCCGAACCTGACGGCAATGAGGGTAAGATAACATTTAAGCACAAATTAACATATAAACATTCACTTAATTAGCAACAATAACGCATAAAACTCTGCTTCCTTAGCGGCTGATAAAATCTCCTACCTCATGGGCATCAACTCCGCTGACATGCTGAAAGCTCTGTGTTACCCCAGAGTGAAAGTCGGGAATGAGATGGTGACCAAAGGCCAGACAGTACCACAGGTGATGACTTTATCAACACATTTAACTTATGGATACAGTGAGAAATGTCTCAAACATAGTCATCGTGAGAAGTAAGGGTAATAATATGATCTACGATGACCTTTGAATTTCTCAGGTGAACAATGCAGTCTCTGCACTCTGCAAGTCTGTCTATGAGAAAATGTTCTTGTGGATGGTCATCCGTATCAATGAGATGTTGAACACGACGAATCCTAGAGAGTTCTACATCGGTGTGCTGGACATCGCTGGATTTGAGATCTTTGATGTGAGCATCATTAATGTCTGTAAAAAAATGAGACATAATAGATAACAGTCAGCAGTAAGAGCTTGTTTCTGTTTAATTTTCAGTTCAACAGCTTGGAGCAGCTTTGCATCAATTTCACAAATGAGAAACTGCAACAGTTCTTCAACCACACCATGTTTGTTCTGGAGCAAGAGGAGTACAAGAAAGAAGGCATTGATTGGGAGTTCATTGACTTTGGTATGGACTTGGCTGCCTGCATTGAGCTCATTGAGAAGGTTAGAGGATATTCAGTAAATTAAAATAACTATTCTCACTGTGCCTGTACTTGAGTTTGAATATTTCTTCAACAGCCAATGGGCATCTTCTCCATCCTTGAAGAGGAGTGCATGTTCCCAAAGGCTACAGACACAAGCTTCAAAAACAAGCTGCATGACCAGCATCTGGGAAAATGTGCAGCTTTCCAGAAGCCCAAGCCTGCCAAAGGTAAGGCAGAGGCCCACTTCTCTCTGATGCACTATGCCGGCACTGTGGACTACAACATTAGTGGCTGGTTGGACAAGAACAAGGATCCACTGAACGACTCTGTCGTGCAACTTTACCAAAAGTCATCACTCAAAGTGCTGGCCTTCCTGTATGCCGCTGCTGCAGCTGCAGAAGGTACAAATATATGCATTTCCTCAATTCCTTTGTGTTTTAATTATGTACAAGACACCTGCTTATACAAAAACTTAAAAAAATAACGAGATCATCAAAACACAACAAACTATAAGATCACAGATTTTGGAGTTTCAAAATATGAAGTATATATATATATATGCAAGATAAGTTAGATTCAACAAGATGTAAATAGAGATTTATTTAAGGGGTTAATGGAAAGCAACACAAGATTAACAAAAATGTTGATAAAACAGATGGATCTGGAAAGAAATGAGGGCAAGAAAAGGTGGTTCCTCCAGACGGTGGTCCTGCAGTTTTAGGTAAACAACTCGCTCTCTAATTGAAGTTTGTGACACATTACAGAGTTAGATTAAATACAAACCCTTTCACAGGAGATTGTTGGTTCAAGGCTGATGTCCTAACCTGAGAGCACTCACCTCCTTTGTCGCTGCTGGCTTGATTCCTAATATCCAACCTCCAGGTAAGCTGATCCTTGAAGACTGCGAAATGTATCGCAGTTTATGAAAAAATGTCTGGAACCTTATACATTGCCTTTCGGTCTGATGGAGACTGTCCTGTTTATCCACTCAGCCTCAGGTGTACGGGTGTGCTGGAGGTTTATCGAATATGCAGTAGGTGTTCCCCAGCAGAATCCACGACGGTTACTGTTCAGGCAGAGTAAAGACACCTTCTTACGTAGAGATGATGTATCACCTAATCGTCACTTTCTTACATATTTCAGCAAAGAAACACTCTCCCCAATGTCTTCCCTAGCTACAAAGTAATTAAACTCTAGTTGTCACGCCTGAGGACGTTCTTGCACCAAAAAGGCTACAGAAACACTCTTGGCTCTATTGATGTTGACTCACACCAGAGCACCGCAATACAAATTATGGACACACAAGGTTAGCTACTCAGCAATCAACCCATGTGACAAAATTTTCAAGCGCTTCCTTCTCATTTTGACTCTGTCTGCTACACACAATGTCATTGTTAGAGAATTCAGGTGTTCCTTCAAATTGTCCTGCAACCGTCCTGAGTAAGGAAAGGCCTGAAGCTTTTGAATATCATCAATTCTAGGCTTTGTTTCCACACCAGATTACATAAAACATTTCTATATGGACCCCACTTTGTCTACTGGACACTGTCATGTCTCCTCAAAATGTTACATCAAAAAAGAAAGGACATAATTCTCTCGAATGACATTCAATACTATAGTATAGAACATAATATATTTTTTCCCACTGGAATTACTGGAACAGCCAATCTCAATTATTATCAGGGCCATATAGTGTATCCCAGGCCACATCAACGCTGAAAAGGACTTACTGGCTTCTTCAACACTACACCACTAATGTATTCCAAATGTAGGTGTTCTTCAAAGCTGGTCTGTTGGGTGGTCTTGAGGAGATGAGAGATGAAAAACTATCAAGTCTGGTTACCATGACTCAGGCTTTGTGCCGTGGATATGTCATGAGGAAGGAGTTTGTCAAAATGACGGAGAGGAGGTACAACTTACAATAATGTTTGGAACACAACTGTTTAGTACCACAGAGTGATAAAGGCTGATTTACTGATTACAATTTAAACAGGGAGTCAATTTATTCCATCCAATACAACATCCGCTCATTCATGAATGTGAAACATTGGCCATGGATGAAGGTGTACTTCAAGATCAAGCCTCTTCTGAAGAGTGCAGAGAGTGAAAAAGAAATGGCATCAATGAAGGAGAACTTTGAGAAAATGAAAGAAGATTTAACAAAGGCATTAGCTAAAAAGAAGGAGCTTGAGGAGAAAATGGTGTCACTTATTCAGGAGAAAAACGATCTTCAACTGCAAGTAACTTCTGTGAGTATTTCAGCTCTTGTTTATCCCAATATGGATCCTACAGCTATGAACATAAGTCATTAACTATATCCATGTCAATGAACAGGAATCTGAAAACCTCTCTGATGCTGAGGAGAGATGTGAAGGGCTCATCAAAAGCAAGATCCAGCTCGAGGGCAAACTCAAAGAGACAAACGAGAGACTGGAGGATGAGGAGGAAATCAATGCTGAACTGACTGCCAAGAAGAGGAAACTGGAGGATGAATGCTCCGAGCTGAAGAAAGACATTGATGATCTGGAGCTCACCTTGGCAAAAGTGGAGAAGGAGAAACATGCAACAGAGAATAAAGTCAGTATTATATATATATACTGCAGATTGTGATTCAGGCTCTTGATAATGAAACCAGTAATCAATGTTTCCATTTAGGTGAAAAACCTGACGGAGGAGATGGCCTCTCAGGATGAGAGCGTTGCCAAGCTGACCAAAGAGAAGAAAGCCCTCCAAGAGGCACACCAGCAGACTCTTGATGATCTTCAGGCAGAGGAAGACAAAGTCAACACTCTGACTAAATCAAAGACAAAGCTTGAGCAGCAAGTGGATGATGTAAGATGTTTGGCATAGGAATAAGACCATGAATCAATAAAAAATAAAATGTATTGCTCTATACCAGATTTTAATGCTCCAGTTTCTGTAACAATAGCTTGAGGGCTCATTGGAGCAAGAGAAGAAACTCTGTATGGACCTTGAGAGAGTCAAGAGGAAGCTTGAGGGTGATCTGAAACTGGCCCATGAGTCCATAATGGACCTGGAGAATGAAAAACAGCAATCAGATGAGAAGATCAAAAAGTGAGTGGCCATCAGATTTTGAACTTTCCACAATTACACAAAATAAGTATTTGGCACATTTTATAAAGCAATACTTTAAAAACAGGAAGGACTTTGAGATAAGTCAACTTCTCAGCAAGATTGAGGATGAACAGTCTTTGGGAGCACAGCTTCAGAAGAAGATCAAGGAACTTCAGGTAACACTAACCCTAATCTTTCTGATGTGTAATGGTGAAGTAGATGCATAGCTGGAAAAATCCATATTACAAATATCAATAAAGAAGTCTTTTTTTTTTCATTTAGGCCCGTATCGAGGAGCTGGAAGAGGAAATTGAGGCAGAGCGAGCTGCTCGTGCTAAAGTGGAGAAGCAGAGAGCTGATCTCTCCAGGGAACTTGAAGAGATCAGTGAGAGGCTTGAGGAAGCTGGTGGTGCCACTGCTGCTCAGATTGAGATGAACAAGAAGCGCGAAGCCGAATTCCAGAAGATGCGTCGTGATCTGGAAGAGTCTACCTTGCAGCATGAAGCTACAGCTGCAGCTCTCCGAAAGAAGCAGGCAGACAGTGTGGCTGAACTCGGAGAACAGATCGACAACCTCCAGCGGGTCAAGCAGAAGCTGGAGAAGGAGAAGAGTGAATACAAGATGGAGATTGATGACTTGTCAAGCAACATGGAGGCTGTGGCTAAAGCAAAGGTAATGTCACTAGATGATCATTAATAAGTACAAAATCATCTTTACAAACAAATTAATATAATGTCTAATCTCTTTAGGGTAATTTAGAGAAGATGTGCCGCACTCTTGAAGACCAGCTGAGTGAAATCAAGGCCAAAAGCGATGAAAATAGTCGCCAGTTGAATGACATGAATGCACAACGAGCAAGACTTCAGACTGAAAATGGTAAGAGTACATATGCAAAAAATCTCAAAACCAAATTGAGTTAAAAGATTTTATTATATTTCATGCTAATATCTGTAACCTCTTTCTAAGGTGAATTTAGCCGTCAACTGGAAGAGAAAGAAGCACTTGTTTCACAGTTAACTAGAGGAAAACAGGCTTTTACTCAGCAAATTGAGGATCTCAAAAGACATATTGAGGAAGAAGTCAAAGTAGAGTTACACTTATTATTATTATTATTATTATCATCAATATTTAAAATAGTTTTTTTTGTTGAAAATCCAACCATTGTATAGGGTAAGTTTTAAAATCCCAAAATATGCGCCTTATATGCAAAATGCTCGGGTCCCATGCAGTTCATCTTCCCCCATGCCTGTGATTTGCTCAGAGAGCAGTATGAGGAGGAGCAGGAGGCCAAAGCTGAACTCCAGCGTGGAATGTCTAAGGCCAACAGTGAAGTGGCCCAGTGGAGAGCCAAATATGAGACTGATGCCATCCAACGCACTGAAGAGCTTGAGGAAGCCAAGTAAATACAGCAAAGAAAAAAGTCTTCAGTACCCAACATTTAATATCACAAATATTAATAAGATGTCATCATTTAATACCAATTTCTTCAGGAAAAAGCTGGCACAGCGTCTGCAGGATGCTGAAGAATCCATTGAAGCGGTGAACTCCAAGTGTGCCTCACTGGAAAAGACCAAACAGAGACTGCAGGGTGAAGTAGAGGACCTCATGATTGATGTGGAGAGAGCCAACGCTTTGGCTGCCAACCTTGACAAGAAGCAGAGAAACTTTGATAAGGTAAGTAAGATGTGGATAATCTTCAAATCTAAATATTGAACCATGGTCTTGGCTAATTAACAATGGCTACATTTCTTCTTCAGGTCCTAGCAGAGTGGAAGCAGAAGTATGAGGAAAGCCAGGCTGAACTAGAAGGTGCTCAGAAAGAAGCTCGTTCTCTCAGCACTGAGCTTTTCAAAATGAAGAACTCCTATGAAGAAGCTCTTGACCATCTTGAGACCCTGAAGAGGGAGAACAAGAATCTGCAACGTAAATGGCATTTTTATTTTTACAGCAAGGATTTTAAAACACAGAGATGCATTAAAAAACAGAAAATGATGTACAATTGATTTTTAAATACTTTCAGAGGAGATTTCTGACCTCTCTGAGCAGCTTGGAGAGACTGGAAAGAGCATTCATGAGTTAGAGAAAGCCAAGAAGACAGTGGAGTCCGAGAAAGCAGAGATCCAGACTGCACTAGAAGAAGCCGAGGTGCCATTCCTTTGCTACAATACTAACATCACACCAGTGCTTTGAGTAATATTAAAACTTTGTAAATGTAGTGATTCAAAACTTTAAATGAATGTAATTATTTCCTTCTTAAACAATCACAAATATACTGCCATAAATCTGGAGGCATATAGTACAATTTGACAAGTTTAAAAATGTAAGTAAATTATTTCCTTTTTTCCTTGCAGGGCACCCTGGAGCATGAAGAGTCGAAGATTCTTCGTGTGCAGCTGGAGCTGAACCAGGTGAAGAGTGAGATTGACAGGAAGCTGGCTGAGAAGGATGAGGAGATAGAACAGATTAAGAGGAACAGCCAAAGAGTAATGGATTCCATGCAGAGCACTCTGGACTCTGAGGTCAGGAGCAGAAATGATGCCCTGAGAGTCAAAGAGTAGATGGAGGGAGATCTGAATGAGATGGAGGTCCAGCTGAGTCATGCCAACCGCCAGGCTGCTGAGGCCCAGAAACAGCTCAGGAACGTCCAAGGACAACTCAAGGTATCTCTCTGTAGAATGAGGAGTTTAAATGTTTGATAATATGAATATGATATATGAATTATCTGAAGCATTACATGCTACTAACAAAGAAAGAACATTGCCACAGGATGCCCAACTGCACCTTGATGAAGCTGTCAGGGGACAGGAGGACATGAAGGAGCAGGTGGCCATGGTGGAGCGCAGGAATAGCCTGATGCAAGCAGAGATTGAGGAGCTGAGAGCTGGCCTGGAGCAAACAGAGAGAGGCCGAAAAGTGGCAGAGCAGGAGCTGGTTGATGCCAGCGAGCGTGTGGGACTGCTGCACTCACAAGTACAAAAAATTATTAAATACTAAGAGCAAATTTAGGTTACATGATAATGTTTTGGTTAAATATACACTAAACTGCCTGCTTAAATCCTGCAGAATACGAGTCTTATTAACACCAAGAAGAAGCTTGAGGCTGATCTGCTCCAGGTTCAAGGTGAGGTGGATGATACAGTCCAGGAGGCCAGAAATGCAGAGGAGAAGGCCATCACTGATGTGGGTGTTTGCATTCTGTTACTCTATTCTAATTGAAACAGTTATTTGACCTTGTTTAGCTGCACGTGGTAAAATTGAGAACATTCATGGAAGCTAATTCTATCTATATTGGTTAGCTCGTTTTCATTGGCTTATATTTCAGGCTGCCATGATGGCTGAGGAGCTGAAGAAGGAGCAGGACACCAGTGCTCATCTTGAGAGAATGAAGAAGAATCTGGAGGTCACCGTGAAGGACCTGCAGCACCGTCTGGATGAGGCTGAGAGTCTGGCCATGAAGGGTGGAAAGAAACAGCTCTAGAAACTGGAGTCCAGGGTAAATTACAGACTAAATACAGACTTAGGGTGCACTCATACTAGAAACGGTTGCCTTTTAACGAACCAGAGTGCGATTATACCTGCATGCGATACATCATACATACATATTAACACTACATGCGTTCTGCGCCAGAGCCCAACTGAACCATGCTCTGGCTCACCTCTTCAAGCGGGTCAGGACATGGTTCAGTGTACCGTGCTCGGGCATGGTACAGAGTGATCACACTAGCCAAAAGAACCAGACTTTGGGGGTGCTTCGGCATGGTTCAGATCGTCTAGTGTCAGTAACCCTTTCAAAAGATTTCACAGGTGATAACAGTAACTCTCTACTGAAGGTGCATGAGTTGGAGGCTGAAGTTGAAGCTGAACAGAGACGTGGTGCAGATGCTGTGAAAGGAGTGCGCAAATATGAAAGGAGAGTGAAGGAGCTCACCTACCAGGTAAAACTACACAAGAATTAGATATTTAACACATTTCATGATGATATACATAGTTTAACCAAGACCATGAACAATTTTTTACATCCAAAGACTGAGGAAGACAAGAAGAACGTGACCCGTCTGCAGGATCTGGTAGACAAGCTGCAGCTGAAAGTGAAGGCCTACAAACGCCAGGCTGAAGAAGCTGTAAGTCTAATGTCAAATGTCCTGACTGTGAAGTTTTGACATTTTCTATTCAATACACTCAGTGCCATGAGTGCAATGCTCTGAAAGGGGTTGGATATCTTGTGTAATCCTAACAGGAGGAGCAGGCCAACACTCACCTGTCCAGGTACAGGAAAGTGCAGCATGAGCTGGAGGAGTCTCATGAGCGCGCTGACATCGCCGAGTCCCAGGTCAACAAGCTGAGAGCCAAGAGCCGTGAAGCTGGGAAGGTAACAATATATGATGATTATATAAAGAACAGTGACTATTTATACATAAAATCTATGAAACTATAAAATCTATTTTTTTTATTAATTATTTTATTCATTTTTTACATTTTCAAGACTAAAGATGAAGAATGAAGACAATAAACTACACCTACAAGCAAGCATATGACTGGCTTGTGCTGAGTTTTTCTGTGTCCATTAAATGGCATAGTTTGACTTTGTTCTCCATTATTTTTTCCACTTTCAAACTTTATCACATACTCAATCACTGTTTAAAAAGACAACTCATGAGGCATGATGTGGTAAAGAACACAAATGCAGTGTACTGAAATTGTGATATTAAACACAGACCCCCAACAATTAAAGCATGGGAAAAAAAAACTAAACTGGAAACATCCTGACTTCATAACAAAATGGGAACTTGTCTTCATTTGTTAGTCACTTTGGATAAAAGTGTCTGCTGAGTGCATAAATGTAAATGTGTTGGAATAAACCAAAGTCACTGGCAAATAAGAACACAGAACACAAAATACTCGAGGAGACAAAAGAAAATGGGTATATTTATGCAGTGTAAAAAAGGCATTACATGAAAAAGTGACAACAGAGGAAATACCAGAATACAAAGGGAAGGAGAAACATGAACACAGTAAAGGCAAGCCCACAACAGCCAGCCATATCACCCTGTAGCCCAAGACCGGTTGCCCACTGAAGCTAAACAGGGCTGAACCTGGTCAGTACCTGGATGGGAGACCTCCTGGGAAAACTTAGGTTGCTGCTGGAAGAGGTGTTAGTGAGGCCAGCAGGGGGTGCTCACCCTGTAGTCTGTGTGGGTCCTAACGCCCCGAGTATAGTGACAGGAACACTATAATATAAAAAGCACCGTCCTTCGGATGAGACGTTAAAACAAGGTCCTGACTGTGGTCATTAAATATGCCATGGCACGTCTTGTAAAGAGTAGGGATGTGTCCCCAGTATCCTTGCCAAATTTTCCCCCCCTCTGAACTGGCCTTGTCATCATGGTCTCCTAAAATCCCCATCCACTGAATTGGATCTATCTCTCTCTCCTCTCCACCTATAGCTGGTGTGTGCTGAGCACACTGGTGCCGTTGTCCCTTTGCGCCGTCCCCCCTCATCCAGGTGGATGCTGCACACTGGTGGTGAGGAGAGACCCCCTCATATGATTATAAAGCACTTTGGGTGCACAGCAATACACAATAAACCGCTATATAAATGCCTCATTCATTCATTCATTCATTCACAACAAAACTTCAAAATAAGTTTGCTTTCAAACTGCAGCATTCCAAAGCGACCACAATGTATGTATGTTAGATGCAGACGATTGAGAAAGTTCGCAGCATGCTTAATCTCACTGCCACATACAGTCCAAGTGGTTCATGGAGCTTTCAATAGTTCCAAACAACTCTGCGCTGTCTATATGTTTGAATAGGTTTAATTGGGACAAACAGCAGTTTCACTATATTTGCAGCAATTTCTAGTAATCATGTGCATTGATAACTACGCTGACTTCACTTTACAATAACATTTCATTCTTGGGAGTGACAAAAACACAGCATTGATATGTTCTCATACCCCTTAGCAGTTAAATGTGACCAAACACCTTAAGTGTAACTTTTAATCAATTAAATAATTGTACTATATAGGGCTGCACGATAAATCGAAATGAAACCGCAATCGCGATAAGGCAAAAGCTGCGACAGTCATGCGCATCTTGTCAGTGAATCACGGTTCTGTGATCAGCAGTAAATCTCATCCAAAGGCCAGAGGGCGCTCATCGGCGCTAACGCCAAATACTCCTCGCAAGAACCCGAAATGCTGCGCTGAATAAACTAAATTCCCCTGCTTTCCAATTCTTGATTAACATGACTAAAAAAACACACGACTACGGCAATATACGGTTGATCTGAGTTCTTATTATTATCATTTTTATTCAAATAAAGTATATTTATAATGCAATGCCTATCACTGCTTAAATATTATGAAATATGTTGCGTGCCTTATTCTGTGTAAGAAGCCACATCATCTCACAGAAGGATTTATTTCAACCACTCGACTGACGTTATGAGTGAGTTTGGAGTAAAAATTTTTAATTAAATGTGGTATTTTCACGTGCTTCAGATGGAACAGCATTTACTTCCCAGAGCCGTAATTCCCTGAGAAGCTATGCAAACAGCTGTCATTATCGTCAATTTCTTAGATTTCAGAATCCTGCATTAAAATCATCTGCAATTTTTTTGCGTAACTTGTCAATGAACTACGGCTATGTGTAGTAAATTCTGCTCCATCTGAAAGCACGTGATGATGATTTCTTGCTGATTACAGAACCGGCTTTTTTAACAAAATACGAATGACAATCGCATTCGATTAATCGTGCAGCTATTATATTTTCATTCAGTTCTATTTAGTTAATATTTTGAGGAGATTTTTAGCACTAAATGATATGTGCAATAATTATGATGCATGAATGACCAAATAAAATATTTAAAATGGAGAAAACAATTTTTAAATTCCAGTGCAAAGAGGCAAATTAGCGTCATTAGGTGGCCAGAAAAATAAAATGGCTCGATGCCCATGTGGCTGTTTAATAAATATTGTCTACATGTATTTAGCTTTAGTCTAGTTGCTCAAAAGAGTTTTGCCAGTCATAATTGCTTCTTTCTTTTTTACTTTTTTTTTAAAGGTTTTGAATTTGAATGTATATTTAGACATTATCAAAAATTCGATTTTTGTTTCGATTTTTTTTTTTTATATTAAATTTAACAAGCTTAATTACTTACTTCCCAGTGTTATTTTGTGATATTCACATAAGCATACATCATAAGATAATATTACAAAAGACAAGCATCTACGGAATTGAACCCAATAAAAAATATTTAAAATAACGTTTAAAAAAACACAAGGCAACCAATTGCATTCAGCAAAACTCTTTATTGTATTCATTGAAACTCATTCAACCTCCTACAAGGAGAGAAAGATTGCAGAAAGGCTAAAAACGTAAAAATATGACAACTAGCATCTTGCTATGGTGTTTCTCATATTATCTAACTGCAGTTATAATATAACTGTCTATTATCTAATGATAAAGGTTAACTATAATGTGCTTCATAAAATCTGCTACTGGCCAGATTTCCAAGAGTTCAACTAATGCATTAAAATGTAAAAAATGCTGCAATTTCTTCAACATTCTGAAATGAATGGGCTTCAATGCTGGAACTATTGATTGTTTGAAACTATTGACTGATCCATGACACGTTTTACTTCCGCATCCCTCAGTACCTATGGAAGCCTATGGGAGTGTCACAACTCTGGTATTCAACAGCTCTGGTTACATGTGAGTAAATCTGTCCTTTCATTGGTCAGAGCCCACCTGTTTATTTCTAGGATTCCACTCTCAGAGGCACCCATCAACATGTACTGACAAATCAGCTCTGTTGGTTTATTATGGATTTTATCTGTAGCTGTCCTTACACACACTTTTACAAATGTATATACACTTTCAATCCTGCTCTAGCTGATTTTTTTGTAATATTTCTCATTATAAATTATGATACAGCTTGGTTTGTCAGTCCGTTGGTTTGGATTGCTCTCGCAACACAACCAAATCTCTCCAGAGTTTGTTTCAGTCAGGCCAAGAGACTTTGCTCAGATGATCTCGGACTAATTGTTGTGGTGCGGATCCAAGCCCAACGCACCAAGGAGCCAGATGTGAAACGCCCTTGAAAAACAATATTTAAAAAAAAGGATTTATATAAAAACATTAGAGAAAGTGCAACATGCTTTATCTCTATATTTTACATATTTGTACTCTGACCTTGAACATTATACTTAGGATGGGATTTCAAAGACGTTGTCTATAAATATTTATTTCCTTCATGTTAGAGAAAGAGTCCAGACATGACAGGACATTTAAGACATTGCACCCCACCTCCTACATCTCACGTTGAATGATTTAGTTGTTCTTTGCTATTTGGGTGTATGTGACAGGGTTGGGCAAAATTCAGAATTGGAGAATCGGTTCCCTTTCAATTCAGCGGTTGGAATTTGATTTCAACTGGCCACATCCAGTTGACCTGGTATTTGATTTGGAATAAAAGGAAGTGGAACTGGCAATTCTATTTCAGAGAAATTCAACACAGGTAATGGATTCTGGAAAATGAAGCATTCTTCTTCCCTGGTTGTCAAATTATCATTACGATGTAAAAATATTGATTTTTCACAAAGACTGTGTTTTCCCTTTTCTGGGTCTATCACTGTTGGTTGGGGATTTGCATTACCACAGTCGAGCAGACAGAAATAGAACTTTACATCTACAAGATGCAGAACTTTAAAGAGTATACCATTCAGTAGTAACTGAGTTTTCCCTTTTTTCACATCATTTGTAATTTCTGCTCTGATGGATCCTAGCAAATAGGACTGGATGATAAACCGATAATGATAATTAGTGCAATATAATTTTTTTCGGATAAACCGATAACAAGAGTTCGATGCATGTTTGATATAATGTTTATGCGGCAAAAGCGGCGCGAAGCAGTGCTACTTATTTGAAGTAGCGACCATTTATCCGCTCGACGCGAAGTTCAAACAGCAGCGCGGCCGATGCATTTACTCGCTGATCGTCTTGGTCACACGACACTAAACAGCGCTGTGAGATCCAGTGAGAAGCTCTTGAATTCATCAAGAACTAAATTCCTCATGATTATCGGGTTTTAAGCCTAATCGAAACTGTGTGACCACGCCAGCGAGAGACACCAAACGACTAAGATATTACAAATAGGTTCACTCCGATAATTACTTAGAATATGGTGCAAACTCACATGCATATGGCGGAATAATGTCCCACCTTCTACAAGACAAGCCAATCCTGACTGGTAATTCCTTGCGTCCTGTAGCTACTGTTGAGAGACTCCAGTTTCCTAGAAACCCAAGACTGCAAGTATGACTGCGCACTGACTGGGCTAGAATGAAAAATTTAGAGATTTTAACGGTATTTAAGCAATAAGGGAACAACATTCAAGGGGGCAGTTCATTTCAGATTTTGTTTGCTGATTTGAAATATTGTAATTCAGGTATGAGTCATAAGCATTTTGGAGATTTCAGGATCCTCCACATTCATTAGAAGATTGTCTTGGATGCCCAAAATAACTGCCCGGTTCTGCAAATATGGCCGCTGAGTAAACGATGCTTTCCTTGAAAGGGACTTTGGAGAAACACTGCACAATGATACATTCAGAAGGCTTTTCAATCTACAAATCACAATCCTTCACCATGGATTTACTGTAGTAACACTAAATGAAAAACTGCACCATGGATTTGTGGCGAACTATTTTCATATGATTGTTTATTATTTTATTAATGTAGACATGTATTAAATGTATTAAAGGAGTAATGGAATATAATTACAGTTTTTTTGTGATTAAGCTATAGCGTTTGTGCATTTATATTAAATGTATTTAGGCTGCTGTTTTTTTTATACAAACACCATAGAAACCATATAGTTATATTTTGGGAGTGAGGTGCTATATGCATGGTTTTAACTGTGGTTATCATGATCTAAATATATGCTGCTATGGGAGACCAATGGTTAATTTTAATTAAATTCAAATAGTCAGAGTATTTAAATGTTACCATATAAAAATGAGTGTGTTACCATTTTTACAGATGTTACCGTTTTTGTTAATAAATTAACACAAATTTGCATCTTCATCCAAACTCAAACTACTGTCAAATGTGCATTTCTATGAGACAAAACGTGATATTATTGCAATATGTATTACAACAGCCCTTCTAGCAAGCCACAATGTTTTGTTTTTTTTCATTTGAGCTTCAGATACATATTTAGCTAGGCATAGAAAAATGACTGCCATTTCCCTAAATGAAATGAAAAATACTTTCAATATATTACCTTACTCCAAGTGTTGTCAGACAAGACATTTACTGTATGTTTATTTAAATCAAGCTATAACCTCAGACTCTTCTGAATGCATCTCAAAATCAATGAATGCTACCTTAAATATAAAACACAGTAAAATAATATATTTGAAGATCCAACTGGAAATACATTCAAATAAGCACTTTATCTTCAAAGTAAATGAAGCTGAAGATTTACTGATTGTTCCCATCAAGCCTTCACTGGTACTTGTAATGATGAGTGACCTAAACCTCATAATACAAACAGCAACCCTTGCTGTGCTATATTTATGATTTCTCCATACAAGGACATGCTGTTTATAACTTTGAGAGTCATAATACCACTATGAGTCCAGTTTACTTCATGCCATGACTGAAGTATTTAATTGCCCAATAAAAAACACTGTTAGAGATAATATTTTTTAATTTGGAAGAATGGTTTTAATCATGAAACACACCTTTATTCCCCAGACACCTGCATGCCTAACACTTCTATGAAGACGTTCAAGGAATATCAACGAATGCAACACCATGATCAAAGCACTGTGGTATGCTACATTTTAAGATTTAGAAATGTATGTGGCTACATATGCTTTTACAGGTAATTTAACTGACATATAAATTATAAGTTACATTATAGTTAACAATAATTAGTTAAATTATAAGTCTTGCTGTCAACTGAAACAGAATACTGGTGACATTTGACTGCTTCTTTGGATCTGAGATTTTCTCTTCTGTGTCAATTTCCATTCATTTTAAAGATGCTTCACCTCAGAAACATTCAAATTAAATAAATAACACTTATTCTGTTACTCCACGTTATGTGACCAGATCAGGACGCAAAGTGTTTATAATGATGATCTATAATTGTAAAGGGTGTAGGCGGGCCATATAAAAAAAATGTTTTGTCACTACCATTGATATAAATATGTTGTTATATTTTTGTTCTTATGTATACTGATTGTTTCATTGGTATGTTATACCTTAAGGATTTGCACAGCTGCAATATTTTGTTCATTGACATAGTATGTCAAGCTTTCAAAGAAGGGGGATGTAATATTCAAGTTGTTGACACAATAAGTGATTAGAACATGATCGTCGAATGTGTGGGTTACATACATGATATGGAGTTAAGCAATGGACTGATATTAGTTTATAAGCCTTTTTGAGTTCATTTTGGTGCATCTACATCTGTAAAAGAAGTAAAACTGTAAAACCTGTAAAACCATTTCTGTGCCATTCTGTGAACATAAGGACATGTTCTGTGAGGACCAGAGAGGTTAAAAGGTCTCCTAAGGAATTTCAGTCTGGTTCTTTTCTTCTATGTGGGGGGAAATGTATTTCTTCAGCAACCAGCACGGATCAGCTCTAGGCATGACGAAGCGGATATCGTCCTCTTTTGGAAGGCCAAACTAAGTAGTTTCGCTTTCACAATGAAACACACAGTGCCTGTGTGAACATTTGGGCGGCGTTATGCAAATCTTCCCACATAGTGACATAGACATGTGGGGGCATGTTAGAACAAGCTGTTTTAGGTAGGCGTGGTTGACTCTTAACTTTTGAGACTTTAGTCTTTGCAACTTGTAGCTGCTTACGTTGTGGATTTTTCTTGGGTGCGGCCAATGCAAGTTTAGAAAGCAAGCTTTCGAGATGCCAAAATCACTTTATTGTCACAGCAAAAAGCCGAGATCACGGTAACCCGATCCAAGTCTTTGTCTGTGCAGCTCATCTGTTTTATACCTTTTTCTTTCACCAAAGTTGGTAGTTCCGGTTTTTGGTTATGCCTATCTGGTTTGCCACAATGACTAAATCTTGAGCACTGACTGTCCCAAGTCAAGGACATATTGCCATTAAAAACTGCACTTGTGCTTCTCATGTTCCGTCGTGCGCCCATCGAGAAGCTCCCTTCTTATCAGCTACGGAATTTGCTAGATCAGAGCCACTTTCTGGCCGGCCAGATTGTTATTTACTGTGGAATGTGCAGATCAACATTTTAAGTATCCATTTGGCTACTTGTTCCTGTTAACTTCTGGGAATAACCCAGAGTTCATTGGGTTATTTAAGTTCACTTGGTACAGTCCAATGGAAACCACCAGTATTGCCCAATGGCCAAATATCAAGTAAGAGTAAGAATACCACGTTGAGTAAATAGCATAATATAATAAAATTACACAATATATTCCCCCCTCTGAGGCTTCACCAAGACTCACCATTAAACCCTTTGCCTAGAGTGCAACACCATAAATTCACCCATCCTTCTATCCTTCTATCCTTCTATGAACCAATAAAGGTCCACCATTACTTTTTACCAAATGGTTTCTTTTATGCTGCTGCACTCCAGAGGAAGTCGGATCCAAACATCTCTCCTCACTATTGACCAGAGAAGAGTGAAAGAATCCACTTCCCTATCTATACACTCTTGGGGGGTGGGTCCACAAAATCCATAAGTATGTCCACTGCATGGTGGCACAAGTCAATTTCACAATGAGATCCCTGATCCAATGCCTTTGCCCAATGGCTTGTCATGGTTCTCTAGTGTACAATAATGATTAAGTTAACTCTTAAAACAAATCAATTTCCTTGCAGTGTATAGTACGGCGTACCATTGTCCAGTAATTTGAAACACATGTTGACCTAATAAACCATGCCGGCTAGCATAGTGTCTGTCCCTCGTAGCCAGAGGAACTCCAAGCATTGCCGGTAGCTTGGAGCGCTGTCTGGTGCTGCTGTCCTTCGTTGCCAGAGGAGCCCTCAGGCAAGCTCCCTTGCCATCCAGCGCTATCTGGTGTTGGAGTAGATGGTGTGTTTTTAAACCTCCAGTTGAATCTACTCGTGTTGCTAATTACTGAGGTGCTCGTCGATCCTTTCTTCTTTTCATACTTTGATGATTTTTCCAGTGTTTTAGAACAGACAAATGATATACTGATAATGAATTTAAATGATGAAAATAAGTAATCTTTCTTTATCATCCCCTTTGTCTGGTTGCATTGCCTCATAACACGGACAATGACCTGCTTAAAACCTTTAACATTCCCTTTTCTTTTCCAAAAAAAATCACTTTTTACATTTGATTTATTTAAAAGCTTTAAAATAAATGATTTCAAAACATATTATAAATGATTTCACAAATTAATGACTTTAAAGATTAAAATTACTTCAGGAAGGAGCATATGCCAAAACAAAATAACCTCTAACTTCCTGCCTACTCTATCCCCATATTCTAATACTACAACATTATAAGAAAAGAAAATACAAAAAAAAAAAAAAAAGAGGCACTCTTCCCTACTTTCGGTTGTTCATTTACAGGACGCTGTTACTCAAAGTCGTGTGTCCAGTTCATCCAGTCCCGGTCCCTGTATAACTGTTGGTCCTATCCAATTCAACTTCTCAGCTGTGCTTTCCCGATCCGTTTAGCATCTTGTCATTTGGCTGCAGCATTGGCCCAGCATGATCTGATGAAAGGCACAATACCAACAAAGACAGTGGGGGGGGTCAAATATAAACCACAATCATACCATAAGGCAATGCCATCTATGATGCCCACTCTAGTTAACCATTATCCCCAAGACCCAAAAAATGAATTAAACCAATCCCAATTTTGCACGTCTGCTCCAGCGTTTTTGGTCACTTCTTCTCTCAGGTTTTTCAGTTACTCCATAGCTTTGGTGAATGATCCATCTGGGGCTGTATTATGTCGATGTGGAATATAAATAAGTACAACAGTCAGAACCAAACATTACACACACTCCTCCTTTTTCTGCCAGGAGCCAATTCAGTGCCTGTCTATTCTGCCATGTCATTTTACTTGTGGGACCCAATTGTTGTCCCAGGGAAGCTAGGGCATTATCAGTATAATTGATTAATCTCTGTTGATTATAGTAAATATAATTTATCCATTCTAAGTTCTTATTTGGGGTTATCCATACGAGTATAGACTCAAATCCAGACTTGATCTCACTTCCCTTGTTAAGAATTTAATCACTGTTTGGGCTCCCTGATCTGCTGATGGAACTGCTTCGACCCATTTACTGAATCTATCAATTATTACCAACAAGTATCGTTTTCCTCTGACAGTTCTTATCATGTCAGCGTAATCCATTACTAAATGTTTGAATGGACCTTCTGGGACTGGTATGTGGCCAATGGGAGTAGATGTTCCTTTTCTAACGTTATTCTGGGCACACACTTCACACTCTGACAGATACCATCCACCATAGCTTGTAAATAAGGTGACCAATATCCCTGCCGCTTTATCTTTCTAATCACTTCTCCCCTCGCGCAATGATCAAAACCATGCGCGTCAGATATGAGGATTGTAAGCAAAGGTGTGGGAGCTATCATGTGTCCCTCATGAGAACGCCAAACACCATTTACATCTCGAGTTGCCCCTCTGTACTGCCACACACTGACTTCATAATACATAGACAGTAAGTAAACATAATAATTTGTTGCATTCGTGGAATCAAATCATCAGCCAACTCTGAGGATATTGAGAGGAAATATCTTGCATCAAAACAGAAGGAAAAGCCTATTATATTTTGAGAATAGTGCTGTTGTCTCTTGTAAAGTGCCAGAATGCCATTGTCTTGTTGTTCCGTATGGCTGGTCGGATGACTGCCGGTAGCCGCATTATTGCCCTTATTTACAAAATCATTGCCTTTTTTATGTGCTTGACATTTGATGATGGCCAACTGTTTGGGCTGCATCATGGCTGATATTAAAGATGGCATACGCCATGTGCATATGCAGAATCTGTGTAGATATTTACTTTCAAGTCTTTGGCCAGCCTACAGGCTTCAGTTAGAGCTTTCAATTCCGCCAGTTGTGCTGAGCATGGTTGTTCACAATGCTGCACCACCACTGGGATAAAATCATCATCAACTTGTTTCACAACTGCAAATCCAGCATGATTTTCTAAATGGTCTTTAAAACATGAACCATCCACAAAATAGTCAACATATGCTTCTGGAATTGGTGTTGACTCTAGATCCGGTCTCAATCTAGTA